>CBVK0100982083.1:0-11251 GCA_900067695.1 Picea abies
CTCTTGCTCCGAGTAGGTTTCCCACCAGTCCCTGACATGGGGGCGACTTTGAGGAGTGTGAAAATAATTTTTTCTCGGTCGGAAAAGTCATGAACCGAGAATTATCCTTCTAAAAGATTCAACCATCTATCTATGACATTTGCATCTATTTGGCCGTCAAATATGTGAATGTCAAAGTTTACTTGTACCTTAAAAGGAGTGGCACCTCCAGAGTGGCTTCTGGATGTCGATGCGCTGCCAGTCGGAATCCGTTGAAGAATCTGGGCAAAGTTGTCCATCATCGCGTTCCTTTGTTTCTTGAGGGCCCCCTCGAGCAACATTTTGATAGGATCTCCTGCTCCCTCATATTTATTTTCTTCCCCCATGGGCGGTCGTCGGGGTTTGCGAGGCTGATCTTGCAAAGGTTCAACCAGATCAAGCCCCAACTCCTTATACCCCGATCTTGTTGGGGACATGTAAAGAAAGATCGAGAATGAGCAGACCACTCTGATACCACTGATCTGGATTTATGTAGGAACACAATGAAATACAGAAACACATAAACACAGAGATGCAGTGGAAATAATACTTCATTTCATTAATAACAAATGACTGAAATATGCTTACATACAGAATGGAAATAAACTAGCTAGGGCGTTGATAGCTTATCTCTGAGAAGAGATGTGGCGGCTACTGGCCTCTGAACTATGTTACAATGAGGCTTGAAGGCCTATTATTATTGAGAAACAATGAAAAACCCTCAACATCCAAAGACCTAACCCTAGGAGATGAAATGCCAAGACCATGGGCCCCGTTTGGGTAAGTTGGTACATCAACTTCCCAGGGACGTAACTTTGGCATACGATCTTCGTTTGACGCATTCTATACCTCGTTAGAAATATCTATCCGACTACAACTTTTTTGTGAGCAATATTGATGTAGAATCCATTTTGCTCCCCGTTTTCCCAAAAAATGTCGTTTAAGGCCTCAAAACGGCTCCTGGAGTTCAGGACCCAAAAAAACTGCTAAAAATAGTAAACTGTGCGGAAACTGAAAAACTGAAAGAAGCAATGGTGGGGGTCCAAGTGGAATAGGTGGGTGGCCACCAATATCCACCTGGATCAATGGATCAGTCTCCTTCAGAAATAATGATTCAACTAAAATCATTGGAAAAAGGCACAGTCAGAATTGGAAACAAGAATACCAAGATAGAAAATGTTCTACTAGTAGAAGATATGAAACCTAATATTATAAGTGTGAGTCAAATGTGTGACCAAGGTCATAAAGTTACTTTCGATTCACAAAAGTGTGATATAATAAAAGAAGGTTCAAGAAAATTGATTGCAACAGCTACAAGAACTTCAAGCAACATATATGTACTAAGTGAAATTGGAAATGAAAAGTGTTGTCTATCAAAAGAAGATGAAAGTTGTCTATGGCACAGAAGAATGGGTCACATACACTTTGATAACCTTGTCAAAGTCAAAAAAAAGGAAGCAGTTAGAAAAATGCCCCAGATTACGAAACCAACCAACACTTTATGAACTATTTGATCTTTTATTGTTGAATGTGCTAACATATTTTAAGGATCGTTGGTTGTTGAAATAAAGGCCTCCCGGGGAATGGAACCTATGAGATTTCAAAGGGAGAAAAGTGCTATGAATTGCTCAGAAATAGGAAATGTTTGGTTGACCAGTTTATCCTCCATAAATTGTGGGGTGGACTCCAACGCCTCAAAGGCGGGCAAGTACATCTTTCCATTGGCCTGTTCCTCCACCTACAAACACACAGGAGAGGAGATGGAGAAAAATTTCCCTTCAATGAATTGAATTAAGAGAATAATATGTACCAGTGATATGTTTATGTTTATGTAGAGGTATTGATGAATCTATGCGGGAAAAAAAACTGTATAACTCTAGGATTTATTAATATTCGTTGTTTTTGTTGTGTAACGTTGAGATGACAACAAAATTCCTTCAGAGAATATCCATTCCCTTGAGCCACCGATGTTATCTTGTTGTTGGACCTAGGTGGGAAAGAGTAGGTAGGTGGGCACAGCGTAAAAAGGAAATGCCTCTCATGGGCTCTCTTCCTTGTGGCTTGGGTGTTTGGTAATTGGGATAGTGGAATAGTAAGTTGAATCTCATAGCTTTTGTGAGAGGAGTTCAAACTCAAATTGAAATGACGTTCTTTCAAATTGTGTTCTTGGATTTGTTTGTAATTTGGATATAAACAGGTTTGAATAGAGGCTTCACGTGCTGTATTTTTTTCTGGAATTGGGGCTTTTGAACATCAAATGGCATCTTCCATTACATTTTAGATCAGGGTTATTGCATCTACAAAAAGCCTGCAAATGGCTGTGACTATCTCTATGAATCCCCAGGAAAATTTGAGATTTTAAATTATGTTTCTCGACGGTGACTTTGGGAGCTTAAACAAAATCGCCAAGCCTTGTTGTAGTCTATTACACAGCTCAAATATTATTCAAATCGCTCCATTTTTTTTGAAAGATTCTTAGCTTTGAGAATCTCTGATGAAGAGCCCAGAACTGCAGAAGTAAAGTATCTATATCCCTTCCATGGAGCTATATGTAAAAAAAATTACAGAGACGAGTAAATGAAGCAAAGGTTCATCCATTTTCTTGGACCTGCTAAAATGGTCGTGTGAAACATCAAGATGCATACTCCTTTTTTTTTAAGAGAATCTGCTTCCAAAATTTATTTTTGTGTCATTCAATGACCTTAGCCTAGCACATGTGGTTGGAACAAGGGTCTTCTGGGTAGTCTTCATAGATTTTATGGGCTGTAAATAAAAGGGTTTCTAGGCTATAGGTTAGGAGTTTGGGAACATATTGTACAGTTATGTGAGTGGTCAAGCCTAGGTTTTAGTTTTGAAACCGAGCTCTGATACCATTTGTAGAGCCTTTATAGAGCCTGGTTATTTTCAGGACTCAAACTAATTAAAAGTTTTTCTAAAATTTTGTTTAGAATTTATTTCAATGATTTTCTTATACTTGGAATAAACCAGGAATAAACAATAACAACATAATAATGATAATAGCATAATAATATTAGCAGCAACAATAGAATAATGATAACAACAACAACAGAATAATGATAACCACAACATAATACATACCTCCACCTGCAGGTTGGTTTATCTAGTCCATTTTATGTTTGATTTTGTTTTTGTTATTAAACAAACTAAATATTAACCTCCCATCCAACTAGGAACAACCTCTCTAACTCCCTAGCTCCAGGAATCCTTGCGGTTTCCTAGCCCTCGAGCCCAAAATTCCCAGCAACAACAGTGCCCTATGAGAGCTCCGTAAAAAAATTCCTCCAATTTCCTCCTCCTCCTCCTCCTCTCCCCTCTAGCAATTTAGAAATCCTCCAACAGAAATAAGATCCCCCTTCCAAGTCCTCCCCTTCTTCCTTATCCTCCTCTCTCCATTCCCCCTCATTAATTCCCAACAACATTATCCCCCCATTAATTCCCAACAACCTTATCCCCCCATTAATTCCCCATCAGTCGTATCCCCCCATTAATTACTTCACCCACCTTTTAATAATAAAATAATAAAGACTCATTAATATATTTTAATAATTAATTAAATTTAAATTAAAAACTATGATAAAAATTAATCAATTTGGGTTGTTACAATTTATTTGCCTGGTCAATTTCCCTTCAGCCGGTCAATTTTATTGCTTAGCTGTTACTTCATTGCCTAGTTGATTTTCCCTTTAGTTAGTTTATTTTATTTTATTTCCTAGGTCAAATTATTTCATTTCCTAGAAATAGATGATTGCTAATTTTTTTCTAGTATTTAGCACAAGAATCAACCCACGCCTTTCACTATACTCTAAAATCCCTTCCTCCATCTGTGTTAATGTGGGTGACACCATCCCTGGTTACCAGGAGGAGGGAATTCTCAAGGCCATGGAATTAATAACCTGAATGGTGTTATGTGATGTGATTGAGCATGTCAATAAGATTGTTCTTGTTCATACTCTCATATCGAGATACATGCCAAAGATTGGTGACATTGTAGTTGGTTGAGTGTTTGAGGTTGCTTCAACAAAATGGTGAGTGTATATCAAGTTTAACAAGGGTTGCATGGCAACGCAGTCCCTGCCGATTTAGGTGGGAAATACATGTTGAACAACATAGATACATTTAATCAACATAGATACATTTAAGTGCAGATTTAATAAGGATACCGAGTTAGTTGGGAAATACATGTTGAACAACATAGATACATTTAACTGCAGATTTAATAAAGATGGAGAAAAAAAAAGTCTTTGAAATTAAATTTTTTTATATGACAGAAACTCGAGATTGAGATTGAAAATTATTATGGTATGTATGGGCTGTAATAAGCAAAATATTTAAACTTCCATTTTATAATGCCAATAATCTGAATCTAAATATAAGATAGAGAAACATGAGCAAAGTTGTACCCTAGATGTAACAATATGCCAACAAATTTGTAATGGTACAGACTGGCCTCATTGATTGAATGTTATATCAATATTATATTTTAAATAAATACCTATAAAATTTATTTTTATATAATTTAATAATCTGCAAAACAATATTTATCCTCACCTCTACCTCTATAATTTATTATTTAAAAAATAATACATACAATTAGAAATTGGTTGTCTTATCTATAGCATTATTTAATTCTTTTTTCTCTAAGATTATTTAATTCATACATTTTAACGCTTAGGTTTTAAA
Organism: Picea abies; assembly: GCA_900067695.1. Lineage (NCBI taxonomy): Eukaryota > Viridiplantae > Streptophyta > Pinopsida > Pinales > Pinaceae > Picea > Picea abies. The sequence continues at coordinate 4,720 of CBVK0100982083.1, forward strand.
GAGTACACATCCATCGTTTCATTTCTACAATTATCCACGTGTGTGGTGGACACATCACATGGTTTAGCTCCACCTGTTTGGTGAACACATCGATTTCTATGTCATGATATGAGAGAGGAATAAAAACATAAAACTTGTGATAATTATGATAATTCTATATATACAAGTGCAACAAAGTTGCTTGTCTATGTATACTAGAGATTGAATTCTATATTATAACTTTTATTTGTTAAATTTTATATTTGTATTTGTTTATTGATTAATGAAATTTATATTAAATAAATTTTTAATTTTTAATAATTATTTAATAATAATTTTAATAAATAAATATGTTATAAAATATAATTTTAGTTTATGAAAAAAAAACAATAACTTTGTTATATATGTCTACTTATGTCAAATGTTTATTTATTAAGTGTTATATTTGTATTTGTTTATTGATTAATGAAATTTATATTAAATGCATTTTTTTAGTAAATTTTTAATAAGAATTTTAATGAATAAATATGTTATAAAATATAATTTTAGTTTATATAAAAAAAAATAATAACTTTGTTATAAACATTCAATCATGTTTAAAAAACAAAACTATTAAAACTATTAAAAAATAAAACTATTAAATATTAAAAATTGTATAATTGAAAGAATAGAATAGTAATAGAAAAATTATTAAATAAACAATATCTTCACAACAAAATTCAAACTAACAAAACTCTGATCAATAATAAAAATTATTAAATAAATAATATTCAAGTGATGATACACATTTTTTAAAAACAAAGAAAAACACACTTATGGGCAACTAAAGAATAAAGAATAAAGAATAAGAAAAATAAATACCAAATGAATATTTTCTACCCAAAAAAGTCAACTTGAGTTTTGTAAACAATTATTTTAAATTAATTAATATAATGTCATCTTAATTTTAAAATCCATTTTCAAATATAAAGTAGATACTAAATCTAAATCTTCATATTTATTAAATAATATATTTCAATTATAAAATAAATAAAAAACCATTTTAAAATAAATTAAAAAGTTATTTTAATACTAAATTTTAATTTTAAAATAAATAAAAAAAATAATTATAGATCAAGAAAGTCATCTTAATTTTAAATTTATAATAAATACACAAAAATTATCTTATAATTTGAAACTTATAATAAAAAAATAAAAAAATAAGAGAACCGTCTTATTTTATTTTAAATAGATAATAAATAAAATCTAAATTTTATATTTTTTTATAAATAAAAATATCAAAAACTAAATCCAAATCTTCATCTTTATTAAATAAATAATACAGTTTAATCTTTTTTAAATAATATATAATAAAAAAAAAGAAATATTGAAATTTGCCTTTTTAATTATTTCAAGTATAAATAATAATTTTGGTTTACATAAATTTATCTCAATAAAAAAAAACAAATTCAGATTTTATTTTTTATTAAAGAATATATAAAAGTACACGAATAATTTGTGGGCTCACCTCCCGACAGCGTAACTCCCAAGGACCTCCGAGTACAGTGGCATTCAAACAATATTGATACACGAAGAATATTTTAATCAGAAATCGAACTTAAAGTCACTATCCTCGGCATGCGGTGGAGGTAGCGGAGGCTCGTAGAGAATACAATACAAAGGCTCGATGAAAACAATACACACAGCATGACCTAGCCGTCCATCCGTTTTTGAAGAGAAGACACATTAAACATTTATACCTAGCACCCAACATCTTTGTCATGTCAAACTGGCAAATTCATTAATTGTGTAATCAATTTTATACATTGAATGACGTGAAGCCTACAATAACACATCAAAGATATTAGCCAATGAAACTTTAGAAAAATATGTTTTTTTATTATTTAAAAAAATATATTTATTGATTCCCTATGTTACACATTGAATATAGCACATAAATTTAAAGTTAACAATAAACTAATAGAGAGTCAAAGGCAAACTCATTGCTATAGTCCCAGGCCTTTGACAGGGACTAATAATGGTTTCCATTAAATGAGTGGCATTGCAAAGTACAACAAGAATAGTTAGGAGCTCTTTATTTAAGAGCAGATCCCCATAGTAATCACATTGTCCAGAGAGATATCCCACAGGTATGTACAAGTAGTTGAGAGATTAAATAAACAGAGCATATATACAAGCAGTCTAATAATTAGAACCCCTGAGCAAATCAAATGACTCATTGAGACAGATACATCTCAAAAAGATGTTGCATCATCTGGATCAATAAGTCCTTTTTGCTGTGGGAGCCAACCCTAGAGAAATAAAATCATCTATACAGGTAGAAGAGCACATTGTATTTCCAGGAGATGAATGAGAAGCCTTATGGGCTTCTAAGGCAGTTGTTATGCGGTCAAAAGCAATAATTTCATAGGTAGCCCATACCAGTCAACATGGTATTCGTCATGAAGAGGCCATAACTGTTTACAAGGCCAGCCAACAAACATCCATACAGTTTATGATGAAGATTTAATCAGGCATAAATGTTAATATAGGAGGAATAATCAAGGGTTTCAGCTCCTTCCCATCCCATCCATTCTTCCCACTCATCCCAAGAATCGTTATTGACTCCCATCATACCCTCCACATAGTAATCGGCAGAACAAATTTGTTTCTTTGCCTTTGCCAAACTAGACATTACAGTCTGCTCATTCATCACAAAAGCCACAACAATCAGAACCATGGGCATGCATAAGAATCCCATGTTACAAAATGAAAATGTATATAAATAAAAGATTACTCTTAGGCAAACAAGTTACCTCATAAGCCTGATTGATCTTCTGAAACTGAACCCCACAGTTATCTCCTTTGCAAACATCAGGATGATACTGTAACCAAATTATATTAACATATCAGTGCAATATCATTTGATCCAAACTATTTTTAATATTGAAAACGGATAATGATTTTTTGTGAAAATCTATGATCAGGGATATTGCCAGACATAAATTTTCTTAAAAAATCTTCAAGAATGTGTGGAGCCTCACATTTTTAATTTCTATTTCTAACCTATATCTTCTTTTTCTATTTGCTCCAGAAACGGAAGACTTATCATTGAAAACGTCTCTGATATTGAAACTAGGGTGCATAGTTTCAACTGGGTACTTCCATACCTGCAACGCAAGGCAACGATAGGCTTTCTTGATATCTTTCTCAGCAGCCCCGGGGCTCAGTCTCAGAGTCTTATACTCCTCTTTCATCCCAGGAAAAGCAAGAGAGGTCATCACAGTTGCATTCCTCCTACCTCCAAAATTCTTCTTCTTTCCACTCTTTCTTTCTAAGAATGAATTCACGTTGGCACCCACAAGGATTCGAACAGAGGCAGCCATGATCTCTGAGAAAAGATATTGCTGACCCACAAACCACGCTTGAAGCCCAACTGCAAAACCGATCTTATCTTCCAGATCCCCAAATGGGTGCACCCAAATCCAGTTACTCAGTTACTGCCCTCCAGAAAAACCAAAACAAATAGCAGAGATTGCTCCAAATGTGGGTATCAAATCACAAGAGAAGAATGCATATATCAACAGATCTACCACCGTACTCTAGTGTAAAGATGATTATAATAATCGATTTCAATGATAGATTAGCTTAAATATGTTTTGCAGTTTTATCTTTAGATTATCAATGATAGATTGTAACGCTATCTGGTAGTTTGTTTCGCCTGTTGTAATTCATTCACTGCCGCGTCATGCAATCCACCTCTTCCAAACAAGACGAATGGGAGAGTGTGAAAGGACTGAAGGTTAGGTCACTTCAAGGTAACAAGGACAGTGAGTAATTGAGTTAAGGGGGCAGTTGGAAGAAGTGAAATAAACATTAATTAAAGTATTGGAAGAAGTGAAGTTGGCAATAACACTTCAAAGTTATCAGTGAATAAAATTGTAACAAATATATATTTTATTTATTTTAAAATATATGAATTGAAACTTCTTAAGTTAAACATTAGAATTTCTGAAAAATTTTAAAGTCAACCATAAACTAATGTCAAATCAATCATGAACTCATTGCTATAGTCCTAGACCTTTCGGCAGGGACTAATAATTATGCTCTTCTAATGCCCTCTTCAAGCATGAAATATCACACTGGTTAATGATGGGTTATGTGGAATGGGATATTGACAGTACATTCCTCAACTCGATGATGAGATTTATGGTAAATATACTTTAAGGTGACATTTTTGTGGTGTTCAATAAGATCATCGCAACTCCCACAATTTTAGGATGTATTTAGAATGTGGTAAAAAAGTGCACAATGGTAGGCATAGACTTGTCCAACAAAAAAAAATTATTTTTGGAGATTTGAGGCCTTTGATAGAAGTGCTTCATAAACAAGATTGAAATTGCGTAGGAGCTTGGTATAGTTTATGTCAATAATTTATGTATTATTGTTATTTATAATTTATGCAAGCATTAGAGTGCAAATAGAGGTTCAAAGGAGAGTCCTCATAACTCCTTTCTATATTGTAGTCATAGAAAGGGAGAAAAAACTTAGGAAGGGCCGTCTTGGAGTGCTAAGAACAAGGGTGAAGTTCGAAGGCACTTAAATCCATGCCACTACCTCAAAAGCTCATGAAGAGTCCTTATCAAGTAATTTGAGTTTATTTCCCATTTCAAGAACAAAGAACGGAATCTGGGAACAAGAAGAAGCAAGGTATACATTTTTTAATTGTTGGAGTATTTAAAAGAAATTGTGTATTAAGATCTCTGCTACCTTATTTTCAGTCAAGAAGTCATTGAAGATCGCGTTGACGACTCTTGGTCTCAACCATATCCCAAAACAATTTTAGCAATTGGATATGAATTTAGTTGGTAAGCAATGCACATATTTCTTTGCTAGAAATTGAAGCATAATTCACTTGGATTAGTCATTGAGCATTGGTCTTGACACCTTAGAGACAAATATAAGCCTTGGAGCCAAGAAGCATGGCCACTTGGTGTATGCCTAATTGGTTGTTGATAATAGAGAAACTTGAGCTCAAATTTCTAGTGATTATTTCATTGTTAGCTAAATATTATGTGTAGGTTAAATCGAAGTCAGAGATCTCTGCGCAAGACTAAGACAAACTACAAAACTTAAATACTACAAAGGATCCATGTTGGTGAAGAATGGTGTATGAGTCCCTTATTTACACATCACTTTTAAGGGTCTTGCAGACAAAGTGCTTTTCAAATGGATAGAAATTCAACAATACCCATGTCTTAGATTATGAGAACACAACATTTTGTTGTCAAGCATGTCAACTATCAAGACATGTACAAGCTACTTTTCCTCATGATCGTGCTCACCCTCCCAGGAAAAAAGGGACAATTTTTTTTCAAAAAGTTGGAATTCTCTGGAAAATGATGATGATCAGAATGATGATTGACAATTACAAGTGCCGATAGGGGAACCCATTCGTCCTTCAAGGGATAATGTAGAAGACATGGATACCAAGATTTCCTCCTAGAAGAAACTATTTGTTCTTGAAATGTCTTTACGTGAAACAAAAAGAATTCATGAAACTAATTCATTTCATTCTAATAAAGTATTAGTTCCCATTATGAATCCCAACATATTGCATCCTAACTTATAGTTAGTTTTTGTGGATCCTTTTTTAGGGGATGGTAAGAGGTAAAAAAGAAGAGAAAAAAGGGAAAAATTGATAACTTTTTTTAAGTGCAAGAAATTTTATATATATATATATATATATGGGAATTGGTAACTACGGCGGTATCTAGCTCACGTGACATGGGGTCAAATCCCATCAACTGCCTTATAACCCCTAGGGAGAAACACACCGCCTGCAACTTTGGCCTCCAGATTAGACGAGGTTTGAACCCCTGACCTACTTAGCAACACGAATGCCTTAACAACACGTTCGCTGGCCACTAGACCGTACCCCTGCAGGCTAGAAATGATATGTATATTAACTATATAATTTTATTCTTTTTTCTTTTTAAATGCATTTTGCATTAGGGTATGTATACCTCCATAAAATTTAGCAATAAAATGATTACGTAGAGGAGATCCCTTTTCTTACAAACAAGGATATCTCATACACCAATTTGATGTTAACTTAGCCATGACCACCTTCTTCTTCTTCAAATAAACTTAAACTTTGAGGAAGTAGATTTTAATTATTCGACACCAATTATATTTTCTATTTTATACCTTGGGTATTCATCGTTTAACCTTCCAAATTCACTCTTCATATTAATATATATACTTAGTTGAGTAACTTGGAGCAAGTCGCATTCTAGTATTGATCTTTTACACTTTCCCAAAAAATCTTCACAGCTCCATTATTTTATGGATTTAATATATAGCTCCATCATATTTGCTTTAGAAATTTTACCACAGTGTGGTATCGAGAAATAACTTGGAGCAAGTCGCATTCTAGTATTAATCTTTTACACTTTCCCAAAAACATCTTCATAGCTCCATTATTTTATGGATTTAATATATAGCTCCATCATATTTGCTTGCTTTTATATATATATATATATATATATATATATATATATATATATATATA
>CBVK0100982142.1:0-23371 GCA_900067695.1 Picea abies
GTTGAGAGACCCCGAACCTCCTTTATAACTATTTCAGAATCCCCTATCACCGTTAGAGTTTGGATACTTCAATCGTGAACTAGTTTTATCCCCATGTAAATGGATAGGGTCTCTGCTCTATTGTTGATTTTTTCCCCCAAACCCCAAGAAAAATCATCTACTTTTTGTCCATTGGAATCATAGATGACTCCCCCCACACTTGCCATCCCTGGGTTACATGTTGTTGCTCCATCAAAGAAAAGAAGGGAGGTATGTTGTTTCCTTTTCCAATGGGAAAATTCATTGTTATTGAGACACAACTGTCAATCTTTCCTTTTGAGTTTCTTCCTGAGCCTGCCACCCCTGGGTTACCTGTTGTTGCTCCATCAAAGAAAAGAAGGGAAGTATGTTGTTGCCTTTTCCAGTGGGAAAAGTCGTTGTTATTGAGACACAACTGTCAATCTTTCCTTTTGAGTTTCTTCCTGAGGGGAATGGGGGATGTGCTTGGGGGTCCCTAAATGTTGTTAACCCACTCTCCTTCACTTTGTTCCAATATACCTAGAAGATCGAAACCAATTTCTTTGGCCTTGAACACTTCTGCTACTAATCCACAAATTTTGACGTAGATGTTGTGCACTTGGGGAAGCTTCTCACGGAAATTGGCTTGATTGCGAGCTAACCAAAGTTCCCAGCAAATGAATTTGAGGATTTGTCTCCAGAGAAGAGTAAATTGTTTTTTGTTTTTGAAGCTCCCAACATATCTTTGTTTCCAAGAGATAAAAAGGTCGTTCCAATTCTCAGGGAGAGGGGGGGGATTGGAGAGGGGGAGGTAGATGAGGTTATCGATTTGGATGGAGAAGTTGCATTCAATAAAAAGGTGAGTGATAGTTTTAAAAGCTGAGGGACAAAAGGGGCAGCGGGAGGGACCTTGAATTCCATGTTTAAGGAGATTTTCAGCCATTAGAATTTTTCCATGGACCAAAATCTAACAAGAGATGTTAACTTTGGGCAACGAATGCCCCAACCAAAGCTCTTTCCAAATCTTGGAAGAAGGGGGACCTTGAGTTTCAGAGAGAAAAAAAGAGTAGCCATCTTTCACAGTGAAAGATTTTCCACCCCAACTTCGTGAGTCTGATATAGGTCGATTAGAGGGGGTGCATCCAGCCAGGTTACTGAAGAAGGTGGGAAGGAGGGAGATGAGATGATTAGGGGGGGTGGGAGGCTTCCAATTGATCCAATCCCCATCTGGATTCCAAAGGAAGAAATCCCTAAGGAAAGAGAACCGTTTGAGCCACACCAATCTTTTAGTGACTGCAGGGTCACTTTATTGTTCAGGGATTCACGATTTAAGATGCGGTCTGTCCAAACATTGATTAGATATCCATTCCCTGGGGCCCAAGAGAGTTGGCTTTGATAAGGGGAGAAACATTTTTAATGAGGTGCCAGATCGGAGATCCACGGAAGGAGGGGATGGATCCATGAAAACAACGAGGCCTGGAGGAATGGAAGTATTTGTTTAGGAGAGCTGATTTCCACCAATCTGGGTTACCTGTGATTAAATGCCAAGCTAGCTTGGCTCGCAATGCGTTGTTCATTATTACTGGATCCTTGATGGCCATTCCTCCTTTATTTAGGGGTTGACAAAATCGTTTCCAATTTATAAGATGGAATTTTTTTCTGTTCGTTTTTCCACCAGCCTAGAGGAAACTTCTTAGTGCTTTGGATATTTTTTCCATGACACCTTTGGGAGCTAGTAGGCCTGAACATTGAAAAATGGAAAGGGAAGAGAGAACTGATTTGATAAGAATAGTTTTCCCTGCAGGATTGAGCCAATGACCTCCCCAGTTTTGAGTTCTTGCTGATATTTTCCCAATGATTTCTTGTCAGGCTCGAGATCCATAATCGCTAAGGAAGATTGGCATTCCAAAGTATTTGAAGTAGTTCCAAGTAGTGATGAAGGGGAAACCAAAAATTCTGGCTATTTGTTCTCTTATGTTCCCTGGAACATGCCATTCATATATCTTGCATTTGGATATATTCAATTTGTTACCTGAGACTGTAAGGAAGGAGCTAAGAAATTGTTGAAAGCACTTGGCGTTACGAATTGAAGATGATCCCAATAGAAGGGTATCGTTTGCGAATTGAGAGTGGTTTATTTCTTTTACCCCCATCGCTATGAGTAAGTCAGGGAGATTTCCCTTTCTCCGTTCTTCTTCCATTTTGCGACTGAGCGAGTCATCTAGGAGAATGTAGAGAAAAGGAGAGAGGGGACAACCTTAGCAAAATCCTATGCTGGCCTTGAAAAAATTTGAGGGGCGCCCATTGAGGAGAGGTGAGATCCAAGGCTCGCTAATGCAAGATCTGATCCAATTAATGAAATATTCAAAGAAACCATACACTCTGAGGATTGAAAAAACGAAGTTGTGCTTGACTCGGTCAAAGGCGTTAGCCATGTCGAGTTTAAAAACCATACATGGAGCTTTGGATTTCTTACTAGAATGGATGGCTTCCTTAACTAGCATGATGTTGTCTATTATTTGCTTGTCCTTTAAAAAACCGCTCTGATTTTCTGAAATTGGATTTGTGAGCAGGGGATTGAGGCAGGTTGCAATGATCTTGGTGATAATTTTGTATGAAGAGTTACAGAGGGAGATAGGGTGGAAGCGAGAGAAATTGGAGGGAATGGACTCTTTGGGGATAAGGGCTAGAAAGGTGGAATTAGTTGCTCCTCCTATTTTCTGTTTATGTAAGGTATAGTTTAACATTTTCTTCAGATCTTGTTTGATGATGTCCCAAAAGGAGTGGTAGAACCTAATTGGAAAGCCATCAGGTCCAGGAGCTTTATTAGGGTCCAAGCTCCAGACTACTTTGATTATTTCTTCTTCTATTATGTCCTTAACTAATTGATTTTTTTCATGATCTGAAACTATACTTGGGATGTTGGCAAGCATGTCAATATCATCTACATTTGTTGCTTCCCCAATTGGTTGCTGATAAAGATTGTTGAAATGGTGAAAAGCTTCTTCTTTAACTAGATCAAAAGATTCAATTTGCTACCCTGTGCTTGAGGTAATGGAGATGATTGTGTTTTTTTTCCTTTGAGATTGGGCTTGCTTATGGAAGAAAGAGGTGTTTGAGTCACCCTCTTTTATCCAAGGGTTTCAAGATTTCAGCCGCCAATGTTCTTTCTCTCTATGTAAGTTGTGTTGAAGATGTTGTTGTGCCTCTTTTTCTCAGTTCAACAACGTTTCTGTAACCGTTTCTATTTCGATTTGTTGTTGAATTCTCCTAAGCTGCTCTATTTTTTCTTGCTTTTGTTGTTGTGGAGGAATGAATGAGTTTTTCACCCATTCTTTGAGTGAAGGTTTAACTTCTTTGAGCTTGCTTTCCCAGATGAAATTTGCGGAGTCAGAGAAGGAAGTGGTCCACGCATTTGAGACTAAAGGAGAGATGGTCGGATTGTTCAACCAAAGTTGATTGAAATGAAAGGGGAGGGGGCCAAAGTTTTGAGGAGAAAGGAAGGAGAGGGAGATAGGTTTATGATATGAGACAATGAAGGGGAGGATTGGAGGGGAGTTAACAAAGGGGGAGAGAAGAAAGTTGCTACTGATAAGAAAATGATCAAGGCGGGTTGCTATATGGTTAAGGCCAACACGTCTATTGTTCCAAGTATATTTTCCTTTTGAGGGTTTGATGTCTTGCATATCCCAATCTAAGATGAGATCAGTGAGGTTTTCTGAAAAGGGATCTCTTACTTTACTTCCCCCCTTTTTTCCCCTGGACTGAGATGGGTGTTGAAATCACTCTCGATTATGCAAGAGAAAGGGTCTATGGAGTTCCTGAGTTCTGAAAGGGAATTCCAAGTGGCCATTTTGTCTTTATAAGAGTTTGGCATGTAAACATTAACAACAAAAATGGTACTATTATTGTCCTTGTTTTTTAAAACTATTAAGAGCTAGCGTTGGGTTTCCAATATTACCTCAGAATTCCAGATTTGTTCATTCCAAAGAGTTGTGATGCCGCCAGAGGCTCCATGAGAGCTAGTTGTCACCCCGCCTATGGTATTATAAACTTTTTTTGTTGCTTCTAGAAGAGATGAAGAGTATAGAAGGGTATCGTTTGCGAATTGAGAGTGGTTTATTTCTTTTACCCCCCTCGCTATGAGTAAGTCAGGGAGATTTTCCTTTCTCCATTCTTCATCCATTTTGCGACTGAGCGAGTCATCTAGGAGAATGTAGAGAAAAGGAGAGAGGGGACAACCTTGGTGAAGGCTTCTGCTGGCATTGAAAAAATTCGAGGCGTGCCCATTGAGGAGAGGTGAGATCCAAGGCTCCCTGATGCAAGCTCTGATCCAATTAATGAAATATTCATAGAAACCATACACTTTGAGGATTGAAAAAATGAAGTTGTGCTTGACCTGGTCAAAGGCGTTAGCCATGTCGATTTTAACAACCATACCTGGAGCTTTGGATTTCTTACTAGAGTGGATGGCTTCTTGAACTAGCACAATGTTGTCTATTATTTTCTTATCCTTTAAAAAACCGCTCTGATTTTTTGAAATTGGATTTGTGAGCAGGGGATTGAGGTGGGTTGCAATGATCTTGGTGATAATTTTGTATGAAGAGTTACAGAGGGAGATAGGGTGGAAGCGAGAGGAATTGGAGGGATTGGACTCTTTGGGGATAAGGGCTAGAAAGGTGGAATTAGTTGCTCCTCCTATTTTATGTTTATGTAAGGTATAGTTTAACATTTTCTTCAGATCTTGTTTGATGATGTCCTAGAAGGAGTGGTAGAACCTAATTGGAAAGCCATCAAGTCCAGGAGCTTTATTAGGGTCCAAGCTCTGGACTGCTTTGATTATTTCTTCTTCTGTTATGTCCTTAACTAATTGATTGTTTCCATGCTCTGAAACTATACTTGGGATGTTGGCAAGCATGCCAATATCATCTGCATTTGTTGCTTCCCCAATTGGTTGCTGATAAAGATTGTTGAAATGGCGAAAAGCTTCTTCTTTAACTAGATCAAAAGATTCAATTTGTTGCCCTGTGCTTGAGGTAATGGAGATGACTGGAAGAAAGAGGTGTTTGGGTCACCCTCTTTTATCCAAGGGTTTCAAGATTTCAGCCACCAGTGTTCTTTTTCTCTGTGCAAGGTGTGTTGAAGATGTTGTTGTGCCTCTTTTTCTCAGTTCAACAACATTTATGTAACCGTTTCTATTTCAATTTGTTGTTGAATTCTCCTGAGCTTCTCTATTTTTTCTTGGTTTTGTTGTTGTGGATGAATGAACGAGTTTTTCACCCATTCTTTAAGTGAAGGTTTAACTGCTTTGAGCTTGCTTTCCTAGATGAAATTTGGGGAGTCAGAGAAGGAAGTGGTCCATGCATTTGAGACTAAAGGAGAGATGGCTAGATTGTTCAACCAAAGTTGATTGAAACGAAAGGGGAGGGGGCCAAAGTTTTGAGGAGAAAGGAAGGAGAGGGAGATAGGTTTATGTTCTGAGACAACGAAGGGGAGGATTAGAGGGGAGGTAACAAAGGGGGAGAGAAGAAAGTTGCTACTGATAAAAAAATGATCAAGGGGGGCTGCTATAAGGTTAAGGCCAACACGTCTATTGTTCCAAGTATATTTTCCTTTTCAGGGTTTGATGTCTTGCATATCCCAATCTAAGATGAGATCAGTGAGGTTTTCTGAGAAGGGATCTCTTACTTTACTTTCCCCCTTTTTTTCCCTTGGACTGAGATTGGTGTTGAAATCACTCTCGATTATGCAAGAGAAAGGGTCTATGGAGTTCCTGAGTTTTGAAAGGGAATTCCAAGTGGCCATTTTGTCTTTATAAGAGTTTGGCATGTAAACATTAACAACAGAAATGGTACTATTATTGTCCTTGTTTTTTAAAACTGTTAAGAGCTAGCTTTGGGTTTCCAATATTACCTCAGAAGTTTAGATTTGTTCATTCCAAAGAATTGTGATACTGCCAGAGGCTCCATGAGAGCTAGTTGTCGCCCTGCCTATGGTATTATAAACTTTTTTTGTTGCTTCTAGAAGAGATGAAGAGTCCATTTTGGTTTCCTGAAGGAGAATAACTGAGGGGCTAACCATTTTGTTTAGGTCTTTTAACACTTCATCTTTAGATTTGTTGCCGAAGCCCCTGTAGTTCCAAGAGAGAAAGATCATTGGAGGGTGGTGGATGAAGCTCGGCTACCATAAGCCGAGTGGTCCATTCCTCTGGTTCTTGCTTTTCACATTGATGTGTATATAGTGTTTTCTATTGTTTGTTGCTTTCCTTGTGCCTTTTCTTTTGAAGTTGCTTCCTCTCTAACTTCCTTGTTTGTTCGTCTCCTCGATTTCCTTGGCTTCTCTAGTGGGATTTCTCCTTCTTCTTTTTATTGAGTATGAAGAGTTTGTGAGTGGGGAGTTGCATTTCCTTGCTATGATGATCCTTTTGATCCCTCCATGGAGGGGTCATCTTCATCTGACTCGTCAACAAAGCCGACTGAGGGTGGGGCAGAGGGAGGAGGAGGGTCCAAGACTATAAAAAGCCGACTGAGGGTGGGGCAGAGGGAGGAGGAGGGTCCAAGACTATAACTGGGGGTGGATTTTGCTTTGAAGAGGATTCTCCGAGTGGATCAAAGGGGTTATGAGTGAGGGGAGGAGGGGGTAGGGTGGGAAGAGGGGGATTTTTTGGGAGGGGATTTCAGAGGGGGGTTTTGATGTGAGGGATTAGGGTTGGATGGGGGACCTAAGGGCCTTGGACGTGATCCATAGTTTTTCCCGCTGGAAGCTTTCTTTCATACCTGCTGCCATCCGTCTTCCTGATGAGTTGTGTCGACTTCTGAGGGTTCCTTATTATCGGGGTAGTTCATTGCAAAATGTCTGTATTCATGACTTGATTTTCATTTGAATGGGATTTGCTAGTAGTCTAATTTCTGAATGTGGATCCAATCATCCAGCTTTAGTTTGATTACTTCTGAAATCCCTTTTTATAGATCTACTTCCACACATATCCTAGCACAAGAATAAAGACTAGATCTGGGTTCTTCCCTATCAATGAATTTTCCCAGGGTATCCCCTATGCTTTTCAGAACTTCATCGCCCCAACAGTGGAAAGGCAAATGGGGTAGTCTTACCCATATTGGCACTAGAGAGGGGATGTCATTTTCTGGGTCGAAATCTGGCGTCCATTTGTTTAGGTAGAACCCTCTTGGCCCAAAGAAGTAGGGGCCATTTCTGAAAATTAGATCTCTATCTGATTTAAGCTCAAAGTAAAAGATATAAAAACCCTTACCACATCTCTATCTGATTTAAGCTCAAAGTAAAAGATATAAAAACCCTTACCACATAAGAAGTGATTCATGCGTCCTTGAACCAAGGGGTGCTAGGTCCACTCAATCCAAAGATCTATCTACCGAGGAGAGGGCCATAGACCCATGAACTAGCTGACAAGCGCTCTGGAGGCAAAAGAGAGATCTTTTCTTTCGCAGAGGTGTTGGGGATTGAGACTTATGGGATCTGGTCCAATTTCTTTATGAATTGGGAGGAACTGGAGAATGGTGGGGGTGACCGAGCAAACCCACTAGAGCCTTGAAGGCTACAACCTCATCGAGGAAATCCAGGGGAGGATCCAGATCAGGAACCGTTGAGGCCATGGGGGGGCGAGGACTAGGAGGCACACGCGACGAGCTAGAGTTACAAAGCATCATGAGAAGCTTAACGATTCATTTAGTATGTTAAATATCTCATGTTGTTGATTTTGGAAAGTTATTACTACTTGATCTTCACTTTCATATAAATATTTGTTATTTTTTTCTATTTTAACTTTGGCCTTTAACCCAAAAAATATTAACTTCACTTTTCAAACAATAAAGATGAAAATTTTCTGTTACCTTAATATTTGTTTTTCCAAATAATATAAATAAATAAATTTCAAAAAACCAAAATGTTTACATTTAACATATGACAAAACATTATTGCCTCTGATGAAAAGATGAAACGCCCCCAACTTTTCGGGACAGTGCTAAGTTATGCCCCAGTCACTCCAGCACGGCTTATCTTTTTGGCCCCAGTTCCCGAACTCAGTACGGAGCAGGAAAGTTGTGAGTCCGCATCCACATGTATAAGCGCTCCACCCCGCCCTGTATTTTAGGAGAGCCTTCGGCCTTACTAGCTTTGGTCAGGCTGACTTTGCTCCAGAAACGTAGGGCTACAGCTTTTAGGTTTTTTTTTATGAGATGCGTAAGTTTTGAATTTGTTTGTAAGTTTGTGTCGTAAGTTTTGAATTTGTTTGTAAGTTTGTCAGTGATCTGTGGTTTAAGATTTAGAGATATTTAAGTTGTCAAAATCATTTGAGATTGCATTTTGACTGAGTCACATTAATTTTGACTGAGGCCATGTTAATATTTCTTACTAGCATAGCTTTCATGATGATCAGCCTACAGAGCTTCCACACTTCCAAACTGTTGGCCACACTTCTTGCAACGAATACTGTAATCACCACTCACCACCATTGCAGAAACATGGAGAGCTCGTCCTGAATTTCGCAAAATTCAGGAGATAACAGAAGCTGTTTTACACAGTTAGTGGGCATCCTTATCTCGGGATTTCCGTTGTTCGCGCAAAAACAGCTGCATTTATTCTGGTCTGATCGCTGGTTATTGATCGAGGGCTGCATTGCACCGATTTACTCACAACCAATATCAACCAAGGCAATTTTTTTAGTGGGTGGCTTGCTATGTCTGAAATATTTTAGGTTTCCTTCCTTCCTCCCAGATAAAAACAAGATAGCTAAAGTCATTCACGAGATGGCGCCTGTGCAGTCCTTGGCGTGCCCGTTTCCAACGCTAACAGTACTGACGTCTCTGAAGCAATTAATGGAGATCAAGACTGAATAGAGGTCGGTTTTGGATAACGTGCTTGACAGTCATGGTACGCACTGATTGATTAAATGTAATGTATGTTACACATGTTCTGCAAATCGACGTGACGAAGAACAATGAGGAAGCCATTGCACAAGGCACCCTAAATGCAATGTGTTGCTTAGCGAGACACCGGTTTTGGATAACGTGCTTGACAGTCATGGTACGCACTGATTGATTAAATGTAATGTATGTTACACATGTTCTGCAAATCGACGTGACGAAGAACAATGAGGAAGCCATTGCACAAGGCACCCTAAATGCAATGTGTTGCTTAGCGAGACACGTATAACACGCAAGGTTGAAAATATGTATTTGGTGGTTATGAGTTCAAGAGATTCATTGGTTCTATGTTGTCTTCGAGATCTACCATGTGAGTTGGAAGTTGGTCATGAGATAAGAGAGTGTTGGGAGAAGGAAGTGAACAACACACTACTTCCCCGTTAAGGAACTTACCTCTAGAAATCTCATGCAATGGTAAATCATTCCATGAAGGAAGAGGGCTAAGCATCGTAAGCCATAAAAGTCCAGAGAGAGTAAAGTAATCCCTAAAGAGGCAATAAAACCGTTCCATGATTTTATAAAAGGGAGAGCATATGAAAAGAAAGTGGTCCTTATCTTAGGCTCTAAGGAGCAAATAAGGAAAATCCCTGAGCAATATGGTGGTCTAGCTGGATGCAAACATAGTGAGAGAAAAATTAGTGTTGTATCACAACCATTGAAATCTATTGTATCTTGAGGGTTGGATGAACCCATCACTAAAATGGAGATATACACTTGTGTAGTGTTGAAGCTTTCAACCAATAGAGTCTACTGTATCTTGAGGGTTGGATGAACCCATCACTAATATGGAGATATACATCTATGTAATGTTGAAGCTTTCAAAACAATGCCTTTTTAGGCTTCGACCATGTGGATTGGAGATAGGCCCAATGTACATCTCAAAATGAATGTTTGTGTTTATCTCTCCCTTAGAAAGATCAAGGACATCCAAAGAGAAGCTAAGCAAGGGTGTTGTCTCAATATTAGGGTCGAAGCGCTAAAGCAATTAAGAGGCTTTTGCATAGCAATGAGACTAAACCCCATGTCCTACCAATGCCATAGAGGAACTAACAAGAAGTTAAGGATACTTAAGATGATTGCTCTAGGAGTTACCCCTCCATGTAAGTTTGTGTATCACTATCACCACATGGAAGATGACTTCACGAGATGGCGCCTGTGCAGTCCTTGGCGTGCCCGTTTCCAACGCTAACAGTACTGACGTCTCTGAAGCAATTAATGGAGATCAAGACTGAATAGAGGATGCCCAACAGCGGTTTTGGATAACGTGCTTGACAGTCATGGTACGCACTGATTGATTAAATGTAATGTATGTTACACATGTTCTGCAAATCGACGTGACGAAGAACAATGAGGAAGCCATTGCACAAGGCACCCTAAATGCAATGTGTTGCTTAGCGAGACACTTATAACACGCAAGGTTGAAAATATGTATTTGGTGGTTATGAGTTCAAGAGACTCATTAGGTCTATGTTGTTTTCGAGATCTATCATATGAGCTTGGAAGTTGGTCATGAGATAAGAGAGTGTTGGGAGAAGGAAGTGATCAACCTACTACTTCCCCGTTAAGGAACTTATCTCTAGAAATCTCATGACAATGGTCAATCATTCCATGAAGGAAGAGGGCTAAGCATCGTAACCCATAAAAGTCCAGAGAGAATAAAGTAATGCCTAAAGAGGCAATAAAATCGTCCCATGATTTTATAAAAGGGAGAGCATATGAAAAGAAAGTGGTCCTTGGTCTTAGGCTCTAAGGAGCAAATATGGAAAATACCTGAGCAATATGGTGGTCTAGTTGGATGCAAACATAGTGAGAGAAAAATTTGTGTTGTATCACAACCATTGAAGTCTATTGTATCTTGAGGGTTTGATGAACCCATCACTAAAATGGAGATATACACCTGTGTAGTGTTGAAGCTTTCAACCACTAGAGTCTATTGTATCTTGAGGGTTGGATGAACCCATCACTAATATGGAGATATACATCTATGTAATGTTGAAGCTTTTAAGACAATGCCTTTTTAGGCTTCGACCATGTGGATTGGAGATAGGCCCTATGTAGATCTCAAAATGAATGTATGTGTTTATCTCTCCCTTGGAAAGATCAAGGACATTGAAAGAGAAGCTAAACAAGGGTGTTGTCTCAATATTAGGGTCGAAGCGCTAAAGCAATTAAGAGGCTTTTGCATAGCAATGAGAATCAACCCCATGTCCTACCAATGCCATAGAGGAACTAACAAAAAGTTAAGGATACTTAAGATGATTGCTCTAGGAGTTACCCCTCCATGTAAGTTTGTGTATCACTATCACCACATGGAAGATGACTAAAGCCATGGGTGGTGCTTTCTCAAATTTTGCAAAGATGATGGCATGCAACACTGATCTCTTGGTATGAAGATGTTTCGATAACATTGTGATAAAGACTCTCTCTAACCGATTTCTGCACAAAGGTATGGTCCCCAAACCTCACAACCATACAAGAGGGTAGATGTGACCAATGTGTGAAAAAGGTAGATCTTCATCTTAATGTCCGGAAACAAAAGCTAAAAATGTTGTTTTTTTAGGATGGTAACAGCTACATACCCCTTACTCAATCTATTCTATGTTGTTGCAGTCAAACTAAAGTGTGGTCCTAAGAAGGGGACCTCCATAAACACATATTTGAATCTAGATAATTTCAATCCTCTTATCATTGTAAGTTAAAACAACCTCACTAGCCTCCTTTTTAAAGATGTTAAAAGCCATAACATTTATTTTCCATTAATTACCTTGGGGTTTATGAGTGTCATAAAAAAAAATTAAGATGTCCATTTGTCTCTAAAAACCCTTCAATTAGTGAAACATCAAGATAATGCCATTTACAAATAAAAAAAATGGGAATAGAGATTCCAAAACGTAAACATCCATCTATGGTACCCAATGTCAATGTGTTTGCTATAATTTTCTCTATCTTATCGATGTAGATGTCAAAAAGTATAGGTGAGAATGAGCAGCCTTGTTAACTCCTATGGTACTATGGATATCAGAGGTCAGAACAAGCTAAACACATATCAGGTAACTTAACACATAAGGCTAAAACAAGCTAAACACATATCAGGTTCTAGTAGGTTTTTCTTCTAAATTTAGTCATTTTATGCTTTTGGAGATATGTGAAAAAATACCCTCTGCAACTAACCAAATTTGTCTAATACGTCGCCACGCAAAACGCCAAGTTTACGAAAATGTACAGGCTTTCCCTGTGGAAAAGCAAAACGCCAATTCGACAAAAATGTAAGAGCGTGACTTCACCATGACAGAAATCACATGCAGCTAAATAAGAAAAAGCCAAAGCTACTTGATTACACACAGAAGCGAGATGCGAAAAAAGCCAGACCGTCGTCACGAACCATGGAAGTACGACGAAATAACTCTCGCAATTTCTTCACAGAAATTCGTATTGGTTCTTGTCAGTGTTTAGAAATTCGTATCGGTTTTTTAAGTGTTTTCGAATTCTGTGTTCTAAAATGGTTGAATGTATCATGTATATGTAACTGGTATATGTAACTGTTGTTGGATCTAAATATTTTTAGATTTAACTGTGTATATTTCAGTTTATATAGCATTTATTACTCTGGTGTTAGGTGGATATTTCTTGCTTTGCTATTCAATTTTGAATCAAAGATAATCGTAGCCATTACAATATATTCATTATGAGCTTTATTCGTGTTATTATGGGAATTGAACTTTGGTGAGGAGGATAACAATCATTCCTAGGATTAGAAGTTAATACTTTTAATATGATGAGATTTCTTAGCTCTTTGACTAACAACAAAATAAACCTGTTAATTAATAATGGAATGAAATCTAGTTACAATTAATTCTCATTTAATCCTTTGACAAGTTAATCTACTTGCAAGCAAGAAAGGGATTTTAAAACATGGAGCAATGTAGTTAACCCATTTTCTTAAAAAATGCGAACATAAAGAAGAAAACGTTATTTTTATTCCTTTTCACTTTTGTTTATTGATTTCCTAAGTACGTAAATCCTTGAATTAGACATGAGATTAAAAGATAAAGGGAAAGAGAAGGAGGGAATGCTACTTACACTAAGAGCTAAGGACAAAAAAATGTTACAATTTACTCCTGTAAATGTACCTAGAACCAAGAAATTAACCATACATAGAAATATCTAACTATCAATCAAGTATGAGATCCTTAGTGCCCTCAATTAGAATGTTTCTTCCTCACCTAAGAAGGTCTTAGAGTATCCCCTGAGGTGACTATTTGGAAGGTTAATTGTGTGTATGGATGAAGTTGATGACACCATAGAGTAACCAACCAATCCAATGAGAGAGAGACCTAGCAAAGAGGAAGAAATACCCATTGAGGAAGCCTCCATGTGTCTTGAGGGTTGAGGATACAATATATCCATGTAGTCCAAGTGCAAAAAATGGAGGTGAGAAAACTTAGTTCACAATCAGGTGAAATTCTAGAAAAGTAACAACATCATTGAGAATAGAATTTGGAACTCAAAATAATCCTTACCAAAGAGTCACAGACTTAATTAAATAGAATGGAGAAAATGATCCGTCATCCTATCACATACTCTACCCTACCTTACCCTACCCAACCTTATATACCCTATATAGTAACCTACCATTCCAAAAGTTACTAGCTTGGCAATATAATCCCTCTCACGAATTACAATAAGATCTCTTGTAATATCAACCAATCCAACCCTTGATGTAATATTTTTATGCATCCTCACTAATAATTTTGATTACACTTGAGACCAATGTGACCAACAAAGTAGAGGCTTAAGGCCAGATTTAGAAGTATTAGAGAAATTTTAACATCCAAAATGGACCTTATAAGGAAAATAATAAAATAATGGTTAAAATAATAAAACAAGAGTTATGAATTTTCAAAGGGGGAGATTAAAAACTATTTTTCTAATCACATTTTCGATTTATCTCCTTATAGGTTTACTCAAGGAGATAAGTCGACAATGATGATGATGCTTCATAAATAGATCAAACAATGTACATGTCTATGATAGGTAGTTTACTCTATCTCACAGCTTCAAGGCATGACATCATACAATCGGTAGGTTTGGTAGGCATGCAGGTTTCATACCAATCCTAAGGAAACTCATTTTCTTGCAGTTAAAAGAATATTTAGGTATTTGCAAGGCACTGTTGATTATGGCTTGTGGTATCCAAAAGACAGAAACCTCATTCTCAGAGATTATACAGATGCAGATTGGGCATGAAGCGTTGATGATAGAAAAAGAACTAGTGGAAGCACATTCTTCCTTAGAAACTATTTAGTGTCCTGGCTCAGCAAGAAACATACCTCCATATATCTCTCTACAATTGAAGTTGAATATATAGCAACAACATCTTGTTGTACTCAAGTGTTGTGGATTAAAAAAAATCTCAAGGATATTCAAGTTCCCTGTGATCAACCTGTCTCCATCATGTGTGATAATACAAGTGTTATCAATCTGTCTAAAAACCATGTTCAACACTATAAGACTAAGCATATACTAATCAACTATCATTTTCTTAGAGAACAGGTTCATGATTAGGTGGTCAAATTAGAGTATGTTCCTTCCAAAGAGAAGATTTCAAATATTTTTACCAAGCCATTACCCATAGAACCCTTTGAGTATCTCAGAAAGAAGTTGGGGGTGATCTCTTCTTCTCTTCTTCAATAAATAATAACGTTCACTACTTATCTTTGTTGCAGTATCAAGGAGAAGTTTTATTTTGTGGAGTTGTGCACTGTTGAATCTTTCTATGGCTCTCAATGGTATTCTATTTAAGGATGGTTATGTGTGCACAACAAAGCCTCGAGGAAAGAACATTCAAAGACTCTCTTTTTCATTGCCATCAAGGGGGAGAATAACAAAACCTTCACATTGAAAGGGGGAGAATAAAAAAACCCGCACATTGAAAGGGGGAGCAATTTAGCATATTGATTCGGTAGTTGCGCACATTGAAAGGGGAAGAAACTTGCAGTTGCACACATTGAAAGGGAGCAACTCATCATAAAGGCCACTGCTTGGGAAATCACCTTTCAAAACATAGATGAAAGCTCTTTTGGTTTCCATCAATGACAAAGGGGGATTTTGTTGCACATATGTTGTCATTGATGTGAAAGTGGTCATGGACATGGTCAGTTATAATGTAATAACAGACAAAAGAAGTGTGTGAAAGATGAAATGATCAATGGTGTAGAAAGTATGGTGCACAGATAGAGGAATTCATGGAAGGATGAAAACATAAGTGCACAGAAGGATCGAAGGACGAAAGGATCAATGGCGTAGAGAAGGGTCAATGGCACATAAGAAAATATGCAGGGTGCTTTGAAACAATGCAACAAACAATGCAGTGGAGTGTATCAAGATGAAACTAGTGCGAAGGAATGGACTGCAATGGATTTTGTGGAAGATTGTGTAGAAGAAAATATGTAGGGTGACTTGAGCCAGTGTCACAAATGACACAATAGAGTGTGAAAAAACAAAGCTAATGTGGTTTGAAAAAGCAAAGCCAAATAAACTATGATTGTGAAACCTCTTTGGGGTGCTATTGGACAAAAATTTTCTGAAAAATTTCTTGCTGGAGGGCAAGGTTTGAGAAAAAATAAAAATAAAAACAAGGGTTCTTCAAGAATGATGTACTTTTCTCCAAGCGCTAGTTTCTATTTGAATGGAGTTTTTAGGATCTATGTTGCTATTGATCCATTAAAATCCCTATGATTATACTCACACACTTGGTTCGATCTACATTGGTACAATTTCTGCTAGATATGTTGATCCTTGGTGTGGAAGGATCTACACACATTGCTTCCTCTTCATATTATTTCATTTATTATATGGTTTTTTCAGTCACGTGATGTATTAATGGCCATGGTTTTCATATGAAATTCCACTTTTGGTATCACGTTGTGTGTTTGAAACCTCTGACCTATTGTTGTAAATATTCAACTCTATCTAGATCAACCAGATACTCATAAACCTCAGTGAGATTAACATATGGTAAGGAGTAAATACTTAATGATTGATGAAGAAATTCAACCACAAAATGTAAAGGAAGTGAGTACAAGTGATGGATCTTCTTAACTTCATTATGAAAACTACCGAAGTCAATGCCTACTCGGGGTCTTAGTCTCAACTTTCAATTTCATGACTAAAAACTTGCTCCTCGGGATCACCAAAATTAAATTTATGTCGATATCTATCTCTGAAGAGAATATATTGTAGAAGATTCATACAATCCGTAAGAGATCTAAAAAGGTGCTTGAATGTCTAGTACTAAGGGGGGGAAGGCATTGATGTTGGTAGGGATTACAAAAGAATGGTACCAATAGTTGTCAAGGGTAATCTTTTCTAAAGGTGTTTTGGTATTTACAACTATTGGTAACAAAGAAACATTCAAGCCAACCCCAAATTCAGGTTTATGAACATAACATCTCTCATATTTTAAGGGTGGTTGCAAAGGATTTGTTTCATGGTTGCTACACTTAAAAGTTTAATCCTCTCTAGTAATCTACTACATACATATGATTCTAGTACATAAATATGAGTTTGCTATAGATATTTATTACAAAAATTCATACACGAATCTCAGTTGCAAGAGACATTCCCTGATATTTTGTTGTAGATTTTACCTTTGCTACAATTTCCAGAACAACTATTTTTGCAAAGGTTTTATTCTAGTTTGTTCTAGTTTTAAAGACTTGAGAACTTGAACTTCTAGTTCCGGCCTACATACTTTAGAGTTATCAGTTATACCGGGACATCACCAGTACAAATCTTGCTCCAGGATCATCTTTGAGTATACAAGATGTTTCTGAATGAATTTCAAGCTCAACATTAGAAATATGCTAGGGTAACATCCAACCTTCTCTTTTGTGTTTTCTTGTAAAATTGAAAATGTATTGAAGAAAATCCTTAGAAATTACTTTTTATTCACATAAATCTTTGTCTAATCATATCATTATGTTAACCATTTTTTAGTTCATACATGATATGGGAAGTAGTTTTTTTGTACCTAAAATTCTATCTAAACATGATTCCCATATCCATATTTAAGAACTCTAACCATCACTTTGTCATTTTGTCACTCAATATTCATCGATCATTCCCACCATACTATCAAGTTAACCTCCTTTTTGAACCTATGTCATCCTTTCATTTTAGATTTCATTAGTTATATTTGTTGATACATTTTCTCTCCATTCATACTTCTATATCCAATCATATCCAATATCCAATGGATAATTAATGGGAGGTTATGTCAAGCATCAGAAGCATGAGGAAATCAAAATTATGTCTTCCAATGAAAAAGAACTAGAAATAATTACTAAAGGGGAATGGTTACTCTTCTTCGGATGATTACCAACATATGACAAAAACAATCCTTTGAAATTCAACCAAGTATTCAATGGAAAACAAGTAGTGTCATATGCCAAGAACTATGGTCTAATTGGAAGGAATTTCATAAGAAAAAACAACACTACTATAACATATGTCTCCACATGCAATTGATGGTATCCCCAAGAACTACCAAATTTTACATGTAAGGAAAGTGGTAGTTGGTGATCATACTTCTGAACTCTGACGTGGAGAGAAATCAACTCTTATAGGAAGAAGATAGATTAGTGGCACAACAAGGATATGTTGACATGGACGTTGCTACTAGAATGGGTGATTTGAAATTGAATGGGGCCATTGAGGAGAAGGATATGTCTAAGAGGTTGCAACAGATATATAAAGGACTTGGATATATTGATTCTTATTTTGCATAGTCTCATGTAACATATGTTCTTGTAGGACTCAGTTTCACCCTATATATGCAACTAAAACTAGGAAAGGCATTTTCTAGAGGGTGGTGTGATAGAATTTTCAATTACTTTCTAATTAATTAGCAAGTAACTGAAGAGTTGTACATTTAATTATCAATCCAAGGTCATATCTAACTTACGAACTATCATGCACCGTATATGCAAGAGTAGTGTTTTTTTTTCTAGAGGATTGTAGTAATTTTAATGTCACAAGTCAATGGTTCAAGATACTTAATTAAGTCACCAAACTATTCTATTTCCTGAGTTGCAACAAAAGTAGATATCACTCTTGCATGAAAGAAAAGTCACACTTTCGGAATTGAAATCACACTTGTAGAAAGTAAATCACACTTGTAGGAATTGAAATCACACTTGCCGAAATTGAAATCACACTTGCGGGAATTGAAATCACACTTGCAAAAATTGAAATCACACTTGCAAAAATTGAAATCGCACTTAAAGAAATTGAAATCTATATTATGATTTACTGGTGACTTTCTTAAGTATAATGAAGATCATGTTTTTTGTGCCTATTATGTGTTCACACATTCGACAACAATCCAGTATAGTATCAGTCCCAACATACTAAAGACTAAATCTATCACAAATTAGAAAGAAATAAAATAAGGTGTAGGTGCAAGTGGAGTTACAACAATAGAGATGCAACATGAAATAAATCACATCAACGTGAGTTACAACCAAGAAAGTCATAGCAACGTGAGTGCCAACACGACATTAATTACAGCGATGCAAATTGCGATGACTAGAGCTATAATAGTGTCTGCAATTATAAAATCATAGAAGTATAATCAATGTTGAATTATAGTTTATAATTGTGGAACACCCAACAACACGAAATTAAACATCAACCACACACGAATTGTAATTGTTGTTTTATGAAATCCAAAATTGTAGCAAACTCAGAAATGAAATAACTATTAAAGAAAATAAACATAATTGAAATATTTAAATCCTATGTTAATATATAGGAAGTACCTGACTAAAGAGGGGGGCCTACCCCCTTAGGCAAGGTATTAATATATGACGTCAAAATAACATGATATTTCAACACACCTTTACATGATAACGAAGAAGAAATTGTATTGTATTGCAAAAGTCTTAAAGTTACAACAACAACAGAATGTGATTGCTAGAATAATTATTCCTCAGCTCTGGGGAAGCTGAGGTTCTTATAAAATATGAATATTGTATAAAATTATACAAAGAGAAGGATGGAAAACCATGAGAATCCAACTATTCAGTTGGTTATATTTGTCAAACTTTAGTGAAGATCGAGCATGTGCTTACTCGAAAGGAAAATTGATTCATCTTTTAGTCATCTACTTGCCTCTTGTTTCCTTCCTATGTGAAGACCATTTTCCAAATGTTGGTTGTGGTGTTGAATGCTAAACTGGAGGGATTTTTAATTGGATTCGTAGAAAAAATGTACTTGCAGCAGTCACAACAACGATGTACTTGGAGTCGCAACACGAAGAGTGCACTTGGACTTGCAACAATTGGATTGTTCTTGGAATTGTAGCAACAAAAAGTGCACTTGGAGTTGCAGAGAGAGGTATTGCAGCCACAATGAGAAGTTGCAACTACTATATTACTCCTTTGTAGCAGTATTAGTACACAAAAGTAGCAAGTTCCTTTAAGAAATATGCAAGAATAGCGTAAAAATGGTATATGGGCAAATATTTGTACCTTAATGATAAGTAAGGAAAAAATGGATAAGGAAAGTATAAAAAAAGGAAGTGATCAATGGAATCTGGTAAGAAAAATGGTATTAGATTGATGTTGAAAGTATTCCAATTTAGGAATCCATTATCTCCCCCAGCCTAAAATTGTTGCATGTCCCCATGTAACCAACATTCACTCAGAGTTAGAATAATCAAGGTGACCATGCAGGTTTTTGACACCACATACTACCTTTCTTGCTTCCTCCTTCTTTTCATTGGTATCTTGTTCTGCTGGGACTCCTCTTTGTTCTACCAATTCTTTCTCTATTTTTGTATGAGTGGCCTCATCAACTATCACAAAATGTGTAGCATGGACAACTACTTCTCATGTTTCTTTGGTTTGAGTTATTTCTTGTGAAATCGTGAAGGGTTCCCCTATAGCAAGAGGAATTGTTGTAGGGTAACCTAATTTCTTAGGTTCCCTTTGTTCATCCAACTCATCTTTCAACATTTTCAAATTGAGTTGTAGCTTCTAGTTCTTCATTCTCAACATCTTGTTTTGTTTTAACAAGGATGCATAAATGTGTAAGGAGTGTGGGATGCTTACCCAAGTTGTGGAAGTGATTTTTCTTTCTAGAGTGGTAGCCTCTATTTGTCCTGGTTCTTGTTCATGAATTGATTCATCTCCACAAGTTTTTCCTGTTGGATCATCAAACTCTTCTGCTTCATGTTCTTCCTTGTTTGAATCTTGTGAGTGGGTGGGTCATTCCACAAGAGAACCTCCTTTATTGGTTCTTGTGTAACAGTAGGGGCTAGGGGCCTATGGTTTTGATTTTTCTTTCTCCTCTAGATTGGAAATTGTTTTGTCAAGAGTGCATCCTATTGATTCAACAAGAAGCACTAGTTCTTGTTTGTCTTCATGGGAAAAATTCCCCTTAAATGTGCTTACTATTGTATCTAGGGGAGCTTCTTGTTCTTTTTTGTATTTCCATATTTCTTAGGATTATTTATCTGTGACTTTTGAGGCTTAGGAGAGTGTACCCGGGGAGTAATCCATGTTTTATCTTGAGGGACCAAAAGAGCCTCTGCCCATAATTATTGAGACTTGGCAGTGTCTTCCTAAGGAGTGATTTTTGTTGGTTATGGATGAACAACAAGAACCTTTGTCTCATGTTCCTCCTTTTGTGTTGTACCCTCTAACTTGTGTTCAACCTGTTCTCCATAAGGACTCCTCATTGTTTCTTGTGGGTCAATGAGATATTTCACTTCTATCTCTTCTTCATCTAAATATTTTGTTAGGAGAGTGATGAGTCCTTCTCCGAGAGCACCTTGGTCCAATTCTTGTGTTTTAGGAAAAGCCTCATTGACTTCTAAGTTTATACCCCCCACTAGTTCTTGTGTGTCAATGAAGAGTTCTACTTTGTTTATTTCCTAATGCTCTTCTAAGGATTATTCTTTCAGCTCAACAATTCTTCTCCTTTTTCGCTGAGTTGCAACTATATGTCTTATTCTACATTTCATTGGAGCACGAGGTTGTATTTTCATAAAACCTATGACTCTCTTTCTAGGGGGTTTAGTGGGATCTACCTCAACATCGTTGTCCCTAACTTCCTTCATCAGAGTCACAACAAGCTGGTCCCAATTCCTAGTTGTCCTTCTAGATTTCTTTGGTAGAAGAGTTGCAGTAGGTGGGATTTCCATATCCTTGACACTATTTCCTAGTAGAGGAGTTGCAATATTTGGTCTCACTGTATCCACAATAATGTTACCTAGCGAAGGAGTTGCATCCATGGCATCTTTTGGTGTCGAAAGTGGAGGTGTTTCCTATTGGGCTACCTGAAGTGAAGCCACTTCACTCTCGGTGAGTATAACAAGTGGTAGAATAATGTTATTTCAGTTGTGGCCTTCCTTGTGCAGTGCATGTTCCACCAAGATCTTGATAAGGCCATGGTGTGATACAACCGCTTTGGGTTTCTTTTCTCTTTGGAAGAGTGTTGTCATCATATGAAACATCTGGAACAAGAAATATGACATGTTAATTGGCCAGTGGTGTCAAAGATGATTGAGAATTCTGATATTTTGAACATAGACAACTCCATAACAAACTTTGTAGGTGAAATATTGTTGCACAAAAACAACCACGTCTTCCCAAGGGTGTGGTAGAGAGAGACATTCAAATATTGTTTCCTTCTTTACTAAATCCTATTCATGATCGAGGAGTTACCTTATAACTTTAGGCTGTGAAGTTCTTATGGAGTACCATCTCTCACCTATCCTTGGTAAACTGGTGACTTCTTCCAGTGTCTCTTCAATGACTTCTATTTAGGCACTAACTACTGTGGAGTGTTCATCTTTGTAATTCAAGGAAAATTCTAGAGCTACCTCATCGTCATATCCATGTAGAAATAACATGTATTCCATCCAACCAACTTATTTTAGAATCTGTTTGACTTTGTCATAGACCTCAAGTAACAATGGTTTGGTCAGCTCCCTGCAGATCAATGGACCTCCCATGGTTCCTTCTTTCATCTATCTCTGATTGCTTTTGTTTGTAGGGGGAATGTGTGTTAATGGAGAAGAGAATTCTGAATTGTGGAATTTAATTGATGGTGGGTATGAAGGTGTAGATCATATGTGTAAAAATTATGGTGTAAGGTGGTAGTTATGGAGGAATGATAATAACCAAATTCTATAAAAACTATTCATTGCAAATTCTTATTGGAACTTGTACCTGTCACTTCTTACCTCGAGTGGTTGTACGAGTATGGTGTTGATGACGTCACAGTGGTGGAATATGGAGTCACATCAATGGTATTAACTATAATTATAGAATAGTTGTTGTTAGTTTTGTCAGCTGGAAGTGCAGGAATGATGATGCTCACAAAGTGAAAGATGGAAGTGGAGTCGTAGTAATGGGAGTTGTGGAAATGAAGATACAACAATGAGAGTTGCAGCAAGGTAAATTACAACAGCCTGTGATGCAACATCAGTGGTGTATATGGAAATCATAGCATCGATGAGAGGTGTGGGAGATAATTACAAAAAAATGAAGTGAATCTACAAGCAGAGTTACAACAACAGAGCTACAACAACATAAATGAGAGGGGATGGATTTGGGAAATGAAGCAAGGCTACAAGTGGAGTTGTAGCAATGGAAATGAGAGGGGAGGGATTTTGGAAATGAAATAGGGTTGCAAGTGGAGTTACAACAATGGAAATGAGAGGGGAGGAATTTGGGAAATGAAATCGGGATGCAAGTGGAGTTGCAGCCATGGAAATGAGAGGAGAGAGATTTGGGAAATGAAGCAGGGCTGCAAGTGGAGTTGTAGCAATGGAAATGAGAGGGGATGGGTTTGGAAAATGAAACATAGTTCCAATTTGAGTTTAAATGATGAAAACAAAAAGGGAGTTTTAGCAACGAGGATTGCAACAATGCAAAAAGTAGCAAAGAGGATGGTTGTGGAGAAGGGAGTTGCAACAAAAGGAGTTGTAACAATGAAGATTGCACTAACTGGAATGATTGCGTCAAATAAATTTACAACAAAAGGAGTTGCAACAATGAATATGGTTGCGACAAAGAGAGTTGCAGCAAAAGGAATTGCAACAACATGAATTGCAACAAAGGGAATTGTGACAACGCGAATTGCAGCAACATGAGCTCCAACAATAGGAATTGCAACCACAAGAGTTGAAACAACACCGTTCTCCCCTGCATATCCTGAAAAAAAATTATTAGAAAAAATCTAGGCTTTATTATAATTTGTTGAGAAGGATCCTGAGATAACCATCATGAAGCCGTGAAGTGCCCCTCTTGTTTATTTTGGATTATTTTTTTATGCACCAACTAGGCTGGTTTTCACTTTTTTTTTTTTAAGAAGAAACAAAAACTATCTAGCTGGGACTCATTCTT
>CBVK0100982198.1:0-12065 GCA_900067695.1 Picea abies
CCAACTATAGAGGAGCTACAAAAGGAAAACCATCAGCTTCTCCAACAATTAGAAGAGAGGAAGAGAATAGATGCACACCTTCATCATGACAATGCAATTCTTCAGGCAAAAGTTAACTCCCTTCAACGGTTGTCCTAGGCTAGCTAATGGACAAACAAATGACCCAAATCAGCCTTAGTTATCTTAGCCTAAGTCTAACTTAGGCAAATGCAACAAATTTCTGTCTTTTGAGTGGATTGTGGATAATTTTATCAATGTCCACCTAACAATTTTATCAATGTCCACCTGATGACCACAAAAATGGGTCAAAGGGCCTAACAGGGACAATCCAATGTAGATACAATGTTGGAGAGAAAAAGCGACTCCTAGATCAATACTGAAAATGAAAGCAGTGCTAAATATCTAGCTAGGAACTAAAAAGAAAACTAACTTCCCAACAAAAAGATATAAAAGAGTATAAAGTGTGGATGCCATGATACAAAAATAGGATCCAGCACTAAGGATCTCGGTACTGCGCATGAGAGGGAAAGAAAATGTCAGATCCTGCAAGTCCTGATTTTCAATCCTGCTCTTTCTATCAGACATGTAATTTCCTAAACTTAAAGCAACTAGATACCCAACATGTTAAAACACAGATATCTTGTAATTGATCAGGTGGTCTAGAAAAATTAGAAATCAGATGCCATACACATGGTAATGAAGTATAAGAATTTAAAACAAGGCAGGGCATTAGAAATCAGATGCCATGTACATGAGGGCCGATTTTCAGGAGGAGATAATGAGCTTCAGGAGCAGATGAGAACACTTTCAAAGTAATGTCAAATATTAAGCTTTAAAGATACAGCTGGCAATGGCCTGAAACCAAGTTTCCCATTTATGGCTCCGTTCCAGTTGTTTCCAAAAGCTGGTGAAGCACTTTGCAGTGCTAGTATTGTTTACTTTTGGGAATTTTCTCGTGGTCATAGACTTTAAATCCATTTCTAGTTTTATTTGTTTGCCCTGCTTCTTTCCAGTTAAACTGTTATCTAGCAAATCAAAATATTTAGGTTCTACAGATGGCATTCAGACCTATCATTACTCATACCCTGTAGAATTTTTTCAGTCCAATTTCCCCATTTCCTCAATAGCTTCAAGTTAAATGAACAAACTAGCAACATGCAGCCATCAAAAAACAGATCATGCAGGTTAAAAATCTTTCTTTCTTTGGTTCTGATTTCTAAAAGCTAGTTCAATCTGGCCAATGAGATAAAATAGCATAAATAGTTGATTTCAATTTAACTTCCTTTAAGCAGAGAATGAACTTATAAGATTCAGAATATCGGAATGGTTTCTCTATAATAACTGTCAGCAAACTGACATTTTGCTGACCGATACTTTAAGCACGAGTTAACCAAGTGTAAAAGTCTAACAAAGCATGTATCAAGTTGGCAAAACCAGTGAAAAATGCAATTATATAGCCAAATTCCAAATTCCGCTGGTTTTTCCATCTAAAAGTTCATTACTAAGGTTTTAATTATCTTTTCTTGTTCCTCTCACATTCTACATTCTTCCTCCCCACTCTGAAATTATATATCTCAAAACAAAGTGTTGATACAAATTTTATGAACAACGAAATGCCATACCTGGTAAATGTCTCGGAAAAAAGAGCCTTAATACCACACCAATAAGAGCAATCCATTTTCCTACTTCACCACTGTAACAGGAAAACAATCATAAAATTAAATGGTATTACAGTTGAAGACCTTTGAATGAAGCACAATCAATGCAACTAAACAAAGACATGTCTTGGATGCAAACGCCTCACCGAAAGATGTTGAAAATTACGGATGGTAAGTTCAAAAAGAGATAAGGTACTAGCAGTGAAGTCAACATATTTGTCCGCCAGTTTGTCCGGTCCAGCACTAACAAGTATCTGCATTGCTCATTAATGTGAAAGTAAGATTTTGTTTCTCTGTATAAATGGCAGATGTCAGTACATAAAGGACAGACTTTGTCTTGACCTCGAGATTAATCATGAAGCATAAACTTACCAAGGTTTGTACTTACTAAATACTAATATGGATTTATTTCTAGCTGTTTTTTCAGCTAGATATAGTTGGGAACTGGAGCACGTGATTTATAAGCTCGGGTTCCTCTCAATGATAGGAGTCTGTCCGATGATGACACTCGACTAATAAGAATGGGGTGACACTTAACCTATTTATAGGGAGAGGAGATATCGTGTCAAACAAAGAACATTTCACACTACATAAATGAAGACTGGAAAAGGGCAGTCAATATATGAGAGAAATGAGTAACAGAGATTCAGACCCTTTTAAGTGGTCAAAGTTTCAGTTATTTCAGCTCCAACAAACACGGCATGGAATCTCAGTTTACTTTCATTGCAACAGAGTGGAAAAACATTGAATATGTGAAACTGATTTCACACTTAAAAATTAAAATCATGTAGTGAGATTCCTTGGTCATGTGGATGCAAACAATAAAATGATTTTATCATGATAATTCTAATTTCAACTTTTTTATACATAGAGGAAGGGAATTAATGAATCACATTCATGAGACTCCTGGGAGTGCATTTGAAGTTTGAACGTCAAACTGTTAAAATGATCAATATCGCATCCTATACATAAATGGTCAAATTTATTAGCCCCACAGGTTAGTTCAATTCGTTAGTTCACTCAGAATTCATGCCTTTCAAAAATGATAAATAGAGTTCAAGGGGAGACGAGGAGTTTTGAGTCTATATAATACTACCAGGTGTTGAGGGGCCCCAATAGCATAGCTAATCTCAAATAAAATGAGGTGGTTGCATTAGACGTTGGAATGTTGAGTATAAATGTAGGGGCTCCCATCATCTCTTACCTCTCATGATATCACGTTTCACAAACCATAGGTTATGCATGCCAATGGAGCTATTGGACAAGTGGCATGTCAATCTTCAATTGATAGGATGGGTAATAACTTCAGCCCGACCCTTTGTACTTCCCTTTACTTCTAACATGTGCGGCGGAGGAGCGTATAATAAACGTGAAAGGATGGATCTGAACGGTGAAGGTGGGAATTTCTCTTCTCTGGTGTATGTTCTTTGTAGGTGTTTTTGGAATGCCAACATGGTTTGGTTTATAGGTTTAAGTCTGCTCTCTTCAGCCTAGAGGTTTCGAAGGGTCCTGTGGTTTGGATTTGGTCCATGTTCCTAGGTGAATTGGGCCTCCATTCTTAGCTCTCAACCCCGTGGTCTACCCTCATTTTGGTCATCTCCGATTTGGAAGTCGTTAGGCATCTAGGATTTGGTTCAATTTTAAGGTTTTGAAAAGAATGGAGGGCTACAAGCACTCCATTGTATCCCTTGCGAAATTTCAGACCTCTATCCAGCACAGTGGAGGAGTGCATGCCATATTGAGGATTTACAGGTGGCCTTTTCTCATTACAACAGTAGGATGACAAGTCAAAATAAATCTTAGTGAACCAAGAATGTCAAGTTATCAAAATTGGTGGCTCGTCAAAGCAAGCAAATATGATTTTAGCTCCAGACTTAAGTTTTTTTTTCTAAACTAAAGGGCAATTTTGCCTATGTGGCATCTTTGTTGACGTGGTTGTTGATGTGGCGTTTTGGGTCCACATGACACCTTGAGGTGATGCCATGCCATCCCATTGACCACCCTGGTCCTGCCTCGTCAACCTTCACCTCCCTCCTCCTCTCTCTCTTCTTCCCTTCTCTTTCCTCTTTCTTCCTTTTCCTTTATTTCATAAATTAAACTATATTCAGGGCCCCATCATACCCGGCTGCCACCTGGCACCTAGTCCGACCACGGATGGGACGAGGTCCCACTTCTTCTACCATCCTTCCACCTAGCGCCCCTTCATTGGCTACGGGGATGGGCGAGCCACATCTCGCACCGTTTTCCTCGAGCATACACAACTTCCCCATCCCTTCAATAGAACGATGAAGATCAAAGGGAGATCTACAGTCCATATTGATTTTGGGGGTTAAAGTGAACAAGCATTATCAGTGATCAACCCTCCAAAACCACCAAACCACCGAGGAGACACATGGTAGCTCCACAAGCATTTCGAAGGATTCTGATAATTCGCAAAACCACTTTTTAAACCTTCGATACCACTTATGGTACCGGGGCTCATCCCCTTGTCCAATGTGGCACCCACATCAACCCCGAGCCCACCACCACACACTGCAGACCCCAACTTTTCCACTGTGGCCTACCACCCCACCACCATGGCTTGCCACCGTGGCATTCCACGTCACCTGACATATCATCTGTGATGTCATCAGTACGAAATTCCCAATTTTGCCAAAATTTCAAATTTTTCAAAAATGCTTAATTTTGAAATTTCTTCCCTGACCGCCATGGAAGCTCTGTAATTAGCTTCTTATGGCCAATCTCTGCCCTGTGCATGTCAATTCAACCACTGCACCCAAAATTCGACACTCCTATGTTGATTTCTNNACCACTGCACCCAAAATTCGACACTCCTATGTTGATTTCTCAATGAATTTCACTGTAGAAATTGGGGCTTTTGCTCAATTGCACTCAATTTCACTCAATTTCACCCTGACTGCTTTACAATTTCCAAAGTTTGACCAGTTATAGGCCCAAAAATGCTCAATTAGAGGTTGAAATTGGGAATTTTAACCCTCTAAACTCAAATTTCACAAATATGTAAGCAAATTCCTCAACTTTTGCCTAGAACTTTTGACAAACAATTTCTAGACATACTCTGAACTTTTCAACTGCAATCTCCATGTCAACATGTTGTCTCAAACCCATGTAGGCTTGGTGTTGAACCTGTGGCTCTTATACCACAATGTAACGTACACCCCACCTGGGCAGGGTCACTAAAAATCCGACTTCTGTCAAGCATTGAATTTTTTTATTTTCTCCAATTCAGCCCATTAATTCTTTGATACCAATAATTAATTAATATGCTTTGCATATGAACACAATTATGCATTCCTAATAGCATATAATCCATGCATAATTATTTACAATTATAGCATGATAGAATTAACATAAATAACACACATTATTCTGCATAATAACACATAAAAGACACTTATCTTTTAATGAAATTCACAAACTGACTACAGACATCAGACATTCTTCCTAGCCATAGACTTTGTTGTTCATTCACTCTCAACAACAAGTCACCCCCAAGCTGGGGCTATGACTCCACCAGGGCAAAGGCTAACTAAGCCAAACTAAGGTCCAACAACATCCAACTCAGGACAAGGCCAATGGCACCCACTCTAGCAGCAGTTCCACCTCACAGCCTCTCATTCCCCATAACTTGTCCCACCCGAGGAAGTGTACCCCTTCACTGCTCCACAATCCTTCGGTTGTACCCCTTCCCTTCTAGGGCTTTGAAAACAGGTTGGCCAGGAAGGCTCAGAGCTTTGTGACACTTGGAACACCAAGCTACTCTCAAGAGTTATGGCACCCACTAGGCCAACACACAGAAAACCTATTCCCAACAATTCTCTCACCCAAAGAGAATGCTCCACAGGCCTGACAACCTGCTTCTTCATACCCAAACCCCCAAGGATTTACAGGGTTACAGTGATACAAGATTACAGTGGCTTCTTCCACTCACTCTCCCCAGGAAAAGGTTAGAATGATAGACTGAATGAGAGAATTACACTAAATTCCCCCCTAAAATATGCATGTGCCCAT
This sequence comes from Picea abies, assembly GCA_900067695.1. Lineage (NCBI taxonomy): Eukaryota > Viridiplantae > Streptophyta > Pinopsida > Pinales > Pinaceae > Picea > Picea abies. The sequence goes on from CBVK0100982198.1 coordinate 5,691, forward strand.
CTTGACACATGGCACACAAGAAACTACCTATTCCTCCACTTGGTGATTCGTTCCTCCACTTAGTAAATTAGGATAAAATCATATCATAAGACTTACAACTTTAGGAATATATTATTATATTCCCTTGACTTAGCCCCTTTTCTTAAGCCCTTAGACCCCTTTCCCTCTCGTGGAGTCCTACCCCCCATACTCTTTCATCTAACTTGGTCTGCAACATTGATGTATTTTATTAATAAATCTGAGTGTGATACAATTTACAAAGCTAGGCTTGTTGGCCTTTCAACACATAGGCTCCCTGGCCTAAATCACACGCGCACTCTAGGCTCGAAACATATAAGCATAGGCATCCAGGCCCCAAAATACTTATATACACATGGGCACGCAGGCCCCACACATCCTAGCTCACCAGCCTATAAAACATGTAGCATCCCCAACCACCAAACTGGGCAATACCACACAAAAATTTCAACTCTAATACCATTTAATTACATAAAGATGCTCTGCATATGACAGAAATTCATTCCTAACATCATACATATACATGCATGATTATAACAAAAAAACCCATAACAGATTCAACTCAATTAAACACAGTAATAAATAAAATACACAAGAAGACACTTATCTTTTGTAAATAATCACCAACTACGTGCAGACCTCAGACGTTCCTCCCAACCATAGACTCTATTGCTCATAATCTCTCAGCTACAGATCACCCCCGAGCTGGGGCTAAAACATCCACCGGAGAAGGCTTCCTAAGCCAAACTAAGGTCTAACCAACACGATAAAACTCATTTCAAGGTGCCAACTACTGCAACTAGCCTGCAACCTCTCATTTCCCACAGCCTATCCCACCCCAGGAAGTGTGCCCCTTCTTTGCTCAATAGTCCTTCAACTGCCCCACTTCCCTTCCAGGGGCTTCAACAACAAGCTAAACATAAAGTCTCAAAGTTGTGTAGCTATTGCCCAGTGCACAGGGTAAGCAATTCCCAACAGTTCTCTCACCTGGAGAGAATGCTCACAGGCCCGACAACCTGCTTTTTCAATCCAACGCCCACAGGCCTGACAACCTGCTTTTTCAATCCAACGCCCACAAGCCTGACAACGTGCTTCTTCCACACCCAAACCCCCAAGGAATTACTGGGTATAATCAACTCCAAAAAAATCTCGGGTACAGGTGCGGCTATGGATGGCAAGAGTTGAGTGAATGATTGGTAAGAATAGCAAGAATCATGGAAATTACACTAAGTTCCCACAATATATTTGCATGTTCCCAACTTGACACTTGACATGTTGGGAGCTCCCTTGGGCTCCACTTGTGGTACGTTCCCCTCTTGCTATGAACTTAGGATATAAATATATCCATAACTTGGACTTTAGGAAATATTAATATAATATTACCCTGGGCTTAATCCCCCTTGGCTTAGCCCCCTTTCCTAGACTCTTAGCACCCTTTCCCTTCTAGTGGAGTTCTAGCTCCTCATACTCTTTTTGTCTGGTTGGTCTGCAACAGTGATGTATTTTATTAATATCAGCGTGTGTGACTACATTTTATAATGTTAGGTTCACTGGCCTTTTAGCATCTAGGCTCTCCGGCCTAATCACACATGCACCATGGCCTCAAAACATATATACAAAGGCTATCTGGCCCAAAATATCCTGGCTCACCAACCTATAAAGCATATGTACATTTACAATTGGGGTTCGACCTAGGGGTATTACAAAACATATGTACATTTACAACTTGGGGTTCAGCCTAGGGGTATTACATGCATTCAATGCTCTGCATGGTCCCAAACTCTATGCACTTTGCACCGCATAGCCTAACCTTTGTGGAGTGCGGGGTGTGGAGTGCAGAGTAAAGTCCACTCTGCCTTGCCCGTACTGTTGCATGCCTTTACACCATATCACCAAATAGACTTTGCCTTAGTCTCTGTGTTTGATGCAAAGCACGGAGCTAACAAGCTCCTTCCGACTTGTCCATAACCCCAAATACATAAAACTTTTCAAGGCAGGAAAACAAGGCTTTGACCAAGGTTTTGATGAGGGCTTTAAGACCATTAAACCTGCAATTTGAACATTAAAACTGAACATATTTCGGATTACAAATACTGCGATACTAAAAAGTTTAACTCAATAACCACATTGCATTTCAATACACACGCATCATCAGATGAGGAAACTATCAAACCCGGGATGAACAGTTGACCCCTTTGATACCCAAGTTATGTAGACTGATAATATGGACACCTCTCATCCCTAGATGCAACTTTGAAACCAAGGTCATAAGATTAGGAAAAATGCAGTATCATTTTCAACGTAAGCAGGGATGATCTAACTGTGCCTAACAGATGTACAGATATACCATCTCAAGATCTGCCCATAAATATTGTAACTGCAACATTTATGTACACTGGACTGAAAAGACAAAATGCTAAAAACATAAGTAGAGTTACAGCAAGCAGGTTGCGGTCCAGTGGTTAAATCAAAGTGTTTTCAGTGCTCAGACCCTGGACATGTTGTTGTGTTAATGTCACCTACAAAATTGCTCACTGCATTGTCTTAGACCTAGCCCTGATCAAAGTGCCTACAACTTTGACAGCCCAGGGATACAAAGCATCTTAAGGCCAAGTGCGAGTCTTGAGTGAATTTGAATAAAGAGATGCCTATATTGCTGGGTTAAGGCATCTAAACTACTTAGTTAACAAAGACTCATTTGTTCAAAATATATATATATATATATATATATATATTCACTTGTTCAAAATATATATATATATATATATGGAAGAGAAAACAAATAGTACTCACATGGCCGAAATAGTTATATATATGTGTGTGAGGGAGAGAAAACAAATAGTACTCACATGGCCGAAATGGTTGCAAGCCATCGCAGAAAGCCCGTGAAGAGGCCTGCTCCCAGCAACCCCACAGTGTGGTTTCCCAGCTTGCAAACAGCCACCTTAAGTTCCTTGAAATCAGAGCTGAGATCATATGTGCTCACATCATTCCCTGTCTTCATTTTCAGCAACCCGAATTTCCCCACTATGACTATCAATGCAATCTTCCCTTCTCAGACTTGAGCTAAACAATCATCGATGCTTGTGAGTTCTTACACTCAAAAATCTGGCAGATTGCATGAAGCGTTGACAGATCATAGGCTATGTGACCGACTGTAAGGGAGACCGACAATAAAATTTGTAATTATCCTTTTCGGATTAGATTGCGTGGGATTTCCCCGGCAATAAACATAGTGTATAATCTAGAAAGCGATTTGATGGTCTTGCTGGGTTCATTTATTGCAGAGGGTGGTACCTTCAATGACGTTAACGTTGTTGGAACGTCCTTGGCTATCATGGTCGTGAATTTGTACTAAAACACTAGATAAGACCTTTCCCGACAGTATATAAAAGGCATTTTTCCTGGTCATGGTTTCAAGGGATTCCGTGTGTTTTACGTTTTCTTGATATTCTAAGTGGATTTGGAGCCCACAAATTATGATGACGTGAGGATTGGAACCATGATTGGAGTGGAATTATGAGAAAAAAACATCATTAAAGTTGGTGGTAACGTGAAGACATTTAAAGAGATGTAACGGTTTAAAGTGCTATTTATTGCGTGTCACATAAAGGAGAGAGGAAGATTTAACAAGCAAAGTATATGTTTTTTTATAATTAATTAATTATACCTTTACAAAAGAGGGGGAATCTTTTTTTAAATATAGGGATGCCTTCACATGAGAATGGAATAATAATATACAGATATATTATTATAAGAGAGTTTGCAATATTTTGATTATTTAATACTCATCTATTCATTATTATTCATTTTTTTATGATTATCATTTATTAATGATCATTTTTTTATGAGTTTGAATAATCCATTTTGCATTTATTGAACAAGAGGATGTTTCCAAAGGTGAAGACAAGGTGGGAGTGAAATTAGTGAAATGAATTGTATAGTGTCAATTTTCACATCTGAGAATTGTCCTCGGTAATCAAGGTTTCTAGGAAAGGTCACATATCCCAATGCACTTAAAAAAGAAAAGGGAGGAGTTCTTAATGGCTATACTTGTTTGCTCCCCTTCCCAACATCTCTTGCTCGCTATGCATTCATTGCTTGTCACCTTTCTTTTCCATTGTGTTGTTGCTTGCCATCATATGCCCTAGTGTGATACTTGTGGTTCTACACTTGTGTCTGATGTTTGGAATTGACAAACTCTACAAGGGCATGAGGCTATACATTATCACGTGAAAGATTTCCCTCCCTATGTCAAGGCATCGATACTTTTTGAATTTGTTAATGGGCCTTCCCCTTTCACGGATCATTACACTTGCATTATTGTGTGTTTTATTTCCTCTTTATCTACATTGTTTTTGCTTATCACATTCTCTTATACATGGCACCTATTTGTTATCCCTTCATATAGAACATCTCCTACCATGAGATAAATATGTAGTGTGTCGATTTCACTCTTGGTTCTCACCATGAATCCATCCCCTATCAAGTAATTTGTGTGTGTGATTTTTCTAAGGTGCTTCTTACTATGTGTCTTTTTGTTATAATATGTTTTCAGAGAAAATAGGGTTGCAATGCCTTAAATCTATGACTATTTTGAGATTTGTCTTGTTCCATAATGGAATTTAGCAAAATATTGATAATAACATAAAATAAGAGCACATCTTTCATGTTTTAAACTAGAACTACTTATAGAAAATAACATCATTACATCTATGTCAAAAGAAAACATAACCCAACTGTCACACACCCGACCCCTAAAGTACCTTTTTAAGGGATGGGGCAACACAATTTCACTTTTCTCGATCACCTCAAATCCATGTAGCGAGGGTTCCATTGTCTTCGGTTTGACGAGGGTTTTCCAACAAATATAAATTTGTCTAGATATGTGTTATGGATTGCAAGTTATGGCCCTTCAAAGTTATTTAAGCCTTCATTGACTAGAGTCTCTCACAACCACATGGCTCCCTGTCACCCGACACTCCACCTCATCATAGTATACGAAGACTCTCCCAACCAGGAGTTGACATGTGTCTAGCTCTTATAGGCCTACTAAGTTAATTAATCATTAACATAGTGAAATCCCACTCCTTACTAAATCTCCACGGGCACTTAGGGTTATTAATATTAGTTAACGCCTAAGTCTCCGAACTTCGGCGAAATTTCCTCGTCATGAATTTGTGAATAAACCCAATTCTCCCAAACGTCGGAGTTCCAGAGAGGGTCCCACTGATTTAATTTCTTATGTTTAAAACATTATAACATAAGGAAGCGGGTGATTGGTTCGGGCCTTCGACCCTTTTTTTACTTATTTGTTTTATTTCTCCAACGTCCCGGACTCCCGCAGGGTCCACACTTACACGTGGTTGCGCATTGAACGACGAGATAGGAACCGGTGGATCAGAGCCTTCGGCCACTTTAACCATAGTGTCTCGGTATCCCAACTATCCTGAAGTCCCGAGGTCTTGCCACATAGCTCCGACCTTCGACCCTGTTGGAGCATACATTCTAACACCCTAGGCCTCTCGGAGTTTCGAACTTCCGAACGCCCAGGGTCCCATTAGCCATTAGGTCAAGCAACTACGCACCAGGGGTGACATGTGGCAAAATAAGGAGATGACACGTGGCCCAATCGATGGGTGACACGTGTCAAGTTCCATTTGGCACATAAGGTCTGTGAAAAGCATGAATCGAGATGACACATGGCACACATAATATGGGTCCACATCACCCTAGGTGATGTAAGCATGTCACGTCACTCCGGGTTGACAGTCTCCGGGAACATCCTGCTTCTCCTACCAGCGGAATTTCCCAGAGCTCCGAAGTCTCGAACTCCCTCCAGCCTGTTAGAGTCCTATAGTTCATAGTATCAAATGGTGACTGGATATTTTTCTTTCAGTGATTTTATACTGTAAATAATATTACATTCTACAAATTATTTCCAAAAGTAAAAGAAAAAGATAAAAAAATAATGTAAATGAAAAGAGGGTAGAAAAGAAAAAGAAAAAAAACAAGAAAACCCCATGAAAAGAAAAAATAAGTGTGAAATTGCCACATTCCTAGATCCTTGTTTGAATCATACAGTTTAATCATGATCAAACAATTTTCAATTTATGTTGTAGGTTAGAGAATATTTTTAGCCAAACTGTTTAAGCTTGGCTAAAATAGTTAGGTAGAGGAAGAAATTAATCCAACTGTTTAAGCTCGATTAATTAGTTATATGCATAGGATAGAATATAGGTTAGATGAATTTTCCCTCTAGAGAAAATTAAACAGGGTCTACACATTAAAATGCACCCTAAGTTGGTGAAATAAGTTAGATTAGTATAGGAAAAATAAATGAGAATGTAAAGGTTT
>CBVK0100982231.1:0-14800 GCA_900067695.1 Picea abies
TTTCCTTATCTAGGTGTGTTTCATCTGAGATTCTTATGGCTCTAGTGGCTAAGGTTTTTAAGACACCTAGTTTTTGGTTGGGGTGGTGATGGGAATTGGCGTGGAGATAGTTCTCAGTGTGGGTCTTCTTTCTATAAATCGCATGTCCAAGATCACCATTACTTTTCCTTTTGATAAGAACGTCTAGGAAGGGGATGCTATTGTTCTCTTCGAGTTCCATTGTGAATTTAATATCTTCGACAATCTAATGACTACACTGTGGCTTTTCCGATGAAAACTGAAAATCCAACCCACAACAATCTCACTCATTAGTAATAGATTCTTTTAAGGAGTTCATACATCAATTTCTAGAAGTGTATCTAGATGACTGGAATGTATACAATCTATTAAAAGAGAATGTGAAAGTGTTAAGGATGATGTTGGAAAGATGCAAGTAGTGTCAGATATCATTGAATATCAAGAAGTGCATCTTTGGGACACCTTTTGGAACATTGTTGGGACACATAGTGGGAAAACAAGTCTTGCTAGTAGATCCTGCTAAGATTGCAGTCATTGTTAATTTACCACCACAAAAATCAGTATGCCAATTGAGAGCAACATTGGGACATACAAGCTATTATATAAAATTTGTAAAAGGGTATGCACAAATTACTGCACCTATGGAAAAATTGTTAAAGAATGATACTAAATTCCAGTGGAATGAAGATTTTCAACATGGTTTGGACACCCTAAAAGAAAAAATGGTCACAACACCTATTCTAGTATTTCCAGATTGGGAGAAAACTTTCCATGTGCATGTAGATGCATCAACTATAACACTTGGAGTAATTATGGTGCAGCTAGGAGCAACAGTTTTGGACCATCCTATAGCATTTGTGAGAAGAAAACTCTCAGAATCAAATCATAACTACAATACTATAGAAAGAGAAGGCCTAGCTATGGTTTATGCACTTCAAAAGTTCAGACATTACTTACTAGGCAAGCACTTTAAAATTTTCACACATCATTCAGCCCTCAAATACCTAGTCAACAAGCCAACGTTGGGGGGGAGGATTTGTAGATGGCTACTATTGTTTCAGGAATTCTATTTTGAAGTAATAGTCAAACCAGGGAAGATAAATGTAAGACAAGATCACCTATCAAGGGTAACTAATGGAGAAGAACCTACCAACTTGGACGACAACTTCCTTGATGCACAATTATTTTCATTCCAATTCGTCGATGAATATTTTGCTAACATTATTGAATACTTGAGTAAAGGGATTGCGCCACAAGAGTTTAACATTGTGCAAAAGAAAAATCTGGTATTCAGAGCTGAAGACTATCAATTGATTGCAGGACACTTATAAAAAATGGGCGCAGACAACATTCTGAGGAGATGTGTAGTAGAACATGAAAGATCTATAATTTTGGTAGAATCTCATGAGGGAATAGCTGGAGGACACTATGCAAGAAAAGATACCATGCATAAGGTATTGCATGCAGGCCTATGGTGGCCAAAAATTCATAGATATTCTAAGGACTATTGCTAGAGATGCGATGCCTGTCTAACGGTTGGTAAACCTAATAGAAGGGAAGAGATGCCCCTAATACCACAAGTAACATTGCAAGTATTTGACAAATGGAAAATAGACTTTTTGGGAAAAATTAACCCACGAAAAAAAAGTTTAGGAGAAAGGTATATCATTATTGTGACATAATAATTAACAAGATGGGAAGAAGAAACACCATTCAAAGATTGCAACGCGAAGATAGAAACACACTTATTGTTTGAGAAAGTGATCACTAGATTTGGTTGTCCAATAATTTTGATGAGTAACCAAGGAACTCACTTTATCAACAGTACTATCAAGTCTATGACTAAGGAATTTGAAGTTTATCATCAAAAGAGTACACCATACCATCCTCAAGAAAATGGAACAGTAGAAGACTTCAATAAGATCCTAGAGAATTCCTTATATAATATTTGCAATGTTAATAGGGATGACTGGGATTTGAAGATACCAGCAATATTGTGGGCATATAGGATTACATGAAAAAAGTTGACAGGACAGACATCATTCAAGTTGATGTATGGACAGGAAGCAATGGTGCCATTATAATTTATGGTACATAGCCTACGCATCACAACAATTACCAACATGATAGAATGAGGTGCAGTAAAAGAAAGGATAAGTCAGCTCATGGAAATGGAAGAGGACAAGATCCTGGCAAGATTTCACCAGGAAGTACAGAAAGTAAGAGATAAAGCCTGACATGATAAACATATCAAAAGAAAGAGTTTCAAAGAAGGATACCTAGTCTTGCTTCATGACAACAAATTTTCTCAAAATCCAGGAAAATTCAGAATGCATTGGTTGGGGCCATACAAAGTGAATACTGCCACCGACGAGGGATCAATACAGTTAAAGTACTTGGGAGGAATGGAACTGAAAGGAAAAATCAATGGGATTCGACTGAAGATGTACAGGGATAGTTGACCTCCTAGTACTTAAAAAGTTACAGTGCAGTAAGAAAATATGTACATAGTGTATTATAGTAGAAGTTAAGATAGATATTATAGTAGAAGTTAAGATAGAGAAAATGAGAAAAAGAAACAAAAAGGAGAAAAAGAAGAAAATCCATAAAAAGTAGAAATAGGATAAAAATACAAAGAAAACGAAGGATATGGAGGGTTTTGATACAATAGAACTATTAGAATTAATAGTGCATTGCAAAAAAACTAGTGATTGAAAACACTGCACATCAGAGAGAAGTTAACGAGTAGAAAGGCATAACGTGCAAGAAACACAACAACAAGTGAAAATGTGACAACTGTCAGTGCAGAACAGTTGTCACTTCGTCTTCCCGCTATAAATTTTGAAGAGGGGGGGAAATGAAGTTATTATGTTTTTTTCTAAGGAGAAGAACGTAGAGCCGAATTGAAGAGAAAGAGAGTGTGCATTTGTGATAGAAGGTGCATATTTAGAAGTTTGTTGTCCATATTTCATCAGTATGTCGCCACTAAGAGTTGTAGCACTAGGCATGGCTGGTAGAAACATAAGAACTAGAGCTCGAGCAACACAAGTGGGTGTATAATAAGTTCCATCCATAGTGGATGTGGATGAAATTCACACACCTGAATATGAACTAAAAACCATGCGGGTGGAGGAGGAACACAATCTAGAGAAGGAGGTTGGGAAACCCGGGGACGACGCAGAAAGGACATAATATAACATGTAGGGAGGGAAATATTTGGAACATGAGGAACATGCCATGAGTTCAGTGCCACAGAGTCAATAAATAGATGAAGAGCAGGGAAAAACACACGAGGGTGTACCTGAGGTGGGCCTCATCCCCACAAGGAAGGAAGAAAGCTCGCGCAAAGAGTATCATGGTCACAGGCAGAAGTCACACTCGTCATGCCCAAAATTCCATAAGGTGTGCACATAGATGATGAGATGGTCAGAGGGGTGAATACGATGAAGTATTCCGACCATGACATGGTAGACACCATTAAGTTCCCAGACTTATCGCAACAAAACTACATGGAGATTCGGGGAGAGGGTCCATCAAGCACGCCACTGTTGGCACCTGCGCATTGAATCCTCGGGCTTTACAAAATATGGATAATGAGATTTCTTAATATACCACATTTTTGGCATGGTAAACATATCAATGGTTGTGTAAAGAAACTACCAGTGCAAGTACATGGAGGGATTCTATGGATGGATAGGCCCATGCCTATCAATTTCGATCTGATCGCAATAATTACCGGTCTACCCATGGATGGGGAGAATCCAAAATAGCACTTGGAGAAAAGAATGAAGGCCAAGTCCATCTCTAACGAAGAGAGGAAACAGGGGAATCAGTATCAATGACATCAATGATCTTGTGACAAGATTCACAACCCAACTCTTAGAATGCAAGCTAATGTGCAAGTGTCTTAAATAAGAAGTGTCTGCCAGAGTGGTAGCAGTTGTCATGTAGTGTGAAAAGGGGAGTTTGATGAGCTAGGCCCCATACTTATTAAATTAATTTTTGGAAGATTGTAAGGATATGCAAGACTAGGGCTCTGAGTTCCAATATTCATGGTTACTCATCCTCATTTCCCTCATAGGATGGAAGGATATTTCCTATAGAAAATATTGTGAGAGAATGGGACAGTGTGGTGCAACACTCTACATTTCACTAAGCAACAACGTAGACCTGAAGAGGAAGAAGGAAAACTCAGATACGTTTGCACGCAACCTAACATAAATACAATAACTAATAGCAAATTCTAGGAGTTTGGAAAATTTTCCAACTTTAGGGCAATGTGTCGTAGCCTATGGTTGCATGAAAAGAGGGACACAACCAAGGAGTGTCTACAATTGAATTATTGCGCGACGACACAGGAAATACAGATGGAGGTGTAGGAGTGGCATGAGGAATGAAAAGTTCATTTGATCCCAAAAGAAGTACCAAGAACAAAAACTCAAACATCAGGTAGAAAAATTCCCACACAACAGACAGGTACAAACGGGGTGAACAAGAAGAAGAAGGTCATGCAAGGCCCAGTGGGGGGAAGAAACTCACCCAAGAAAAAACCAAGGATGAAAACAAGACCACATGGTGGTTCCATGCAGGATCCACTGTGCATGGAGTAGGAACCAAAAGCCACGACGGAAGGAGTCTACACTTAAGAAGTAGGGATAGGGACACAAGAGATTCGTGTAGAAGAAGGAATGGGGCAAGAAACTGACAGAGATACTCAGATGCCAACAACATATGAACCATATGAGGCCTAAGGAAAGAGTACAAGGGAGAAAACCAATGGCTCCAGAAAGAAGAAAAAGGCCCTCAAACCATGGCCCACAAAAATATCAAGCAACCCAAGCCATGGAAGGAAGGTCTGTCGAAGAAAGATTCCAACTTACAATGAAGGGGAGCACAAAATTCATAATAACACCATATATGTTGTATATAGATGAGGAGGAATCATAGAGGCACCTCAAGGAAATTAATACATTGGACTTGGAGTTTCCCAAGATCCCGATAAAGGCACTTTACAAACTATAGATTAGTGCCACGCAGAAAATTCAGTCTCGGGGTAGGACTGGCGCTACAAATTTACAAACAACGCAGGAAGAAAAAAATGCATTGCAGAAGGAAGAAATCCAAGAAGGTAAAGAAATACAGGAAACACAACAAAAGGTCAAGGATATGGAACAATGCATTACTACTGTATTTCACACCATCCTGACTAGCGAAGAGTCAGAGGAAGCATCATCCCAGGAGAAGATGAGAAAAATCGCACAGACCTTAGAATAGTACAAGGATAAAATCAAAGAACTGGAGGAGCATGCAATACCTAACATCCTTCATGAGTTCATTGCAAAATGTGACTAAGATGTGACAACCTCTATAGAAAACATCACGTGTGCAACACAAAGCATCACAAAACTATTGAAGAACAATTCCCAATTGTGGGCACAACTGTTAGAAGATGCAATCTTGCAGGATCTACAAGGGAAGGAAGACATAGTGCATGAAGAAATGGAAGATCTAAAACAACAACATAATATGTTGTCATTTCCCGAGAGAATCAAGACTTCCACTGAAATAAAGACACTACAGGCAGAGGAGAAAATGGTACATGCGCAGAAGATTGTGTGATAGGATCAATTGGATCGCCTATAGGAAAAGGCATAGTAGTTGTTTGTGGAGATCGATGCAACAAAGAAAAATGTAGAGTGGATAGGGTTGGAAGGGGGAGAACTACTAAAACCCCCAGTCACCATGCATCTCGTGGAAGACATGGCCAAAAAGAGAATTCAAGCTCAGGAGCAGTGCCAGAGAATAACTGAGATGTATGTCGCACTCGCACAAGTAGTGATAGGTGTTAGATTTAGGAAGTGACTCGAGATGATTCATAATGTCAGTGTTGGGGGCCTATTGGGCACAAGCCTATTTTGAGGAGAAACCTAGTTTTGGTGAGGAAATACCTAATTTTTGAAATATGCAAGTGGAAGGAAAAGAAACATGTGAAAGGGAAAGCCACATGAAAAGGAGGAAAGCATGCAAGGCACACATGTAGACATACCTAACAAAGCTATGGTTAGGTTTTTGTTAAGAAAGTGTAACAATTGTCAAGCTGGTAATGTGGTATAAATAAAGACCAAGGAGGTCAAGGTCAGGGGTTGGAATAGGTTGAGTTGGTTGTGAGAACATATTAGAGAATTGTCACTAGAGAGTATTGTATGCATGACCCAATTTTGATAAGTTGTTGAGCTGTAGAGATGCAAGTGGGATGGATCTTGAGGGTTAGATCACACGCTGGGGAGCCTAGTGTGATCTAGTCCACCTTATAAAATATCTTGATCCAACTGGGAGAAGAATGTAGTGCACATAACACCATCTTTTGCATAATTATAATAAAAGAGCCTAAGCGTCCAAATATTTGTGGAAATAGCCCAGGAGGGGGTGAACCATGGTAGATCATGTGTTATGTGAAATGCTTATTGTTTATGTTTTTACTGTTAATGGTTAAATATTAGGTGAATGTCTTCATGAAGTAGTTAGATATGTTGATTTACATGCATGAATAAAGAATGAAAAAGTATTTAATATAGATGGATGATATAGTAAATGAATGAAAATATCAAAGTATAATTACAGATCCCCACTCTTTCCTAAACTGCAAGCATCTAAGCATTGCAGTCACCCATAGAACTATCTCGGGTGAGACTACGCAGTGCATTCTGTGCGATGTGTTGCCTTTTGATTACGAGAAGGGACGATAGTTTTAGAGGGATTTGTTGGAAACCATAGTATATCTGAACCTGGGTCATCCTAAGGGCTAGAGAAGGACTAACAACCAACATAACCCTAAATGAAAAATTAAATAATTGTGGCAAAGATTACAAGAAAATTAATACAACCCTAGTAATTCTTTAAAAAAAAAACTTGTCTTCTTCTTTTGATATGTTCATCCAAACTAGGAATAAATAAATTGAAATGTATAAAGGATATATGGAACCTAGCTTTGAATATTTTTGTAAATGTTTGATTAATGAGAAAGAAAGGTTGATTGCTTCAAGTCAATTAACTTCTAAGAAATCTCTAATCGAACATGATAAAAAGAATCCTAATAACATTTTTAATAAAAATACTAAATCACATACTAAAGGATGTTCCCAACACTCTCCTAATGATGTTTGTGATGATTCTAGTAAAAACAAAGTGTTTAATCCTTGCAAGTATTGTGGAAAAACCAACCACCCTGAAAATATTTTCTTTAAACGAAGACATCAACTTGCTAAGTCCAAGAAGAAATATTCCACTAAATAATAGTTTTCTCTTTGTGTCTATTTTGTTCAACCAGGTAAATCTTCTTCTTATGTGGAATGGATTATGGATTTTGGTGCTTCTAATCATATGCTTGATATTTCTTCATTGTTTTGTTCTTATGACTCTCACAAGCACACATCACTAAAAGTTTCTATTGTTGGTGGTAAACAACTTCTAGTAGTAGGTTCTAGTAATATTAAAGTTCCTATTGGTACATTGGAAGATGTTTTTCATGTTCAATACATGCCCATCAATTTTCTTTCTATTTATCATGCCTTTCAAAAATCTTATACATTTGAAGCATGGTCAGATAAATATGTTCTTAAAGATATCAAACATAACTTCAAAGTAGCTTCTTCTGGTCCTGTTGATCATGATTCTAGTTCATATAAATTTATTTGTTTTCTATCAACTAAATAAAACCATTTTATTCCTATGTTTCTCATGTTGATGAGCAAAGTAAATTGTGGAATGAAAGATTAGGTCGCTTGAATTATGGTAAAATGAAAATGTTATCTAAAATGGTACTTGGATCGCCTTTAATTTATTCCACTAAAGGTGTATGGAAATGTTCAATAAAGGTAAAGCTTGGCGTGCTAAAGAGAAATTGAAATTAATTCATAGTGATATATGTGGTCCTCTTAAAACTTCTTCTTTGTCTCATGTTGTTTATTTTCTTATTTTTATTGATGATTATAGTAGAGAATATTGTTTTTTTTTTAAACATAAAAGTGAAACCTTTAGTGAATTTCAATAATTTAAATCTATGGGTGAAAATGAATATGGTAAAAGTATTAAGACATTGAGAACAGATGATGGAGTGGAATTCACTAAAAAGGAATTTACTGCATATTTATCTGAGCATGGTATTCAACATCAAAATATTTTTCTTTATACACCTCAACCAAATAGGGTAGCGGAAAGGAAAATTGGAAATTTGGTTGAAATGGCTAGATGTATGATTTATTCTAAAGGATTACATAAAAGGTTTTGGTATGAAGCCATTTGTTGTGCTAACTATATTTTAAATCGAGTTCCTATCAAGGAAGTTTTGCAGGTTACTCCCAAATAAAAACGGAATGGAAGAAAACCCGATATAAGTAACTTTAATATATTTGGTAGTGAGTGTTGGGCTCATATTCCCGATGAAAAATGGAAACATTTAGATCCCAAGTCTCACAAATGTATTTTCATTAGTTATAGTGAGGATTCTAAAGATTACAAGTTACTTGATCCATCTACCCAAGGTGTTATCTTTCAACACAATGTTCAATTTAATGAAGTCTCTCCTTCCACTGAGTCTCTTGAACCTCATGTTACCTTGAATTTTCCTTCATCTCTTGTTAATCCCATCTCAGTTACCCTTTATTCCATCTTTGTGCATAATATTCATCCTAGTTCACCTACCTCTTAAATTGATCCTCTTGATTGTTCCAAAGATAATAGAGTGGTTTCTACCACTACCCCTCTTCTTGTTTGTGCCTAGAAAACTCTTGAATATGCAAGTTCTGAGATCATTATTCCTTCTGATACTCGTCAAACTAGATCTAAATTTTCTCTTATGACTAAATTTTTGTCTATAGATGATCCTTCCACATATGCTCAAGCTAAGCACAAACCTAAATGGGAAAAATAAATGACTCCAGAGTATAACTCATTAATGAAGAACAAGACTTGGAATCTTGTTCCCCTTCCTCTTGGATATAATTCAGTTGGTTGTAAATGGATATATAACAAAAAATTTACTACAGAAGGACATATTGAAAAACATAAAGCCTAGTTAGTATCAAAAGGTTTTTATCAACAAGAAGGTATTGATTATAATGAAACTTTTTCTCTAGTTGCTAAAATAAACATTATAAAAACTATTATTTATCTTTCTACATCTTATCAATGGGAACTACATCAAATGGATGTCAAGAGTGCATTTTTTAGTGGTGATATTCATAAATACATTTATATGCAACATCTCCCTAGTTTTATCACTCCTGAAACTTCAATATTGGTATGAAAATTAAACAAGTCTTTAAATGGTCTTAAGCAGGCCCCTAGATCTTTGTACGAGAAAATTGATACTATTTCTTAAACAATGGTTTCAAACGATGTATATATGATTTGAATATGTATGCAAAGCACTTTGGTGATGAATTATTCATTGTTGTATTATATTTGGGTGATATTATCATTAATGGTATCCATCTTGCATCTATATAGGACTTGAAGAATAATCTTAAGAATCAATTTAAAATGATATATTTAGGCATCTTGCATTATTTTTTGGGTCTTCAGATCCAACATATGTTTGATGGTATATTTATTTCACAACCTAAGTATGTGATCAATTTACTTGCTCGGTTACATATGAGTGATTGTAATCCTTCACCAATGCCATTTCAATCCAGAGTAAAATTAACTGTTGATTGTACTACTGCTCTTGTTGATGCTACTCTTTACCATTAGCTTGTGGGAATTTTGATATATTTGACATACAACATGCTTGATCTCTCTTTTATCATTAGTATGATCTTGAGGTTTATGCACAATCCTCATGAAAGTCATTGGTAGGAAACAAAGAGAATTCTCATATATTTACAGGGGACAATGAATTATGGTGTTTTCTATTCAAGCATGGCTACAATTTCTCTTCTTGGTTATACATATTTTGATTGGGTGGGTGACAGTTCAGATATATAGTCTACTACTAGGTACATATTTCAACTTGGTTCAACTGTGATTTCATGGTCTAGTAAGAAGTTGAGAACTCTTTATTTTTCTTCTTGTGAAGCAGAGTACAAGGAAACTAGAGAAGTTTTTTTGGTAATGACATGTTCTTACAGAGATTGGAATGATTCATTAATAAACTACAACATTAATATATGACAATCAAAGTGCATTTTTTCTTTTATATAATCTAGTGTATCACTCCAAAAGAAAACACAATGATCTTGATACTCACTACATTCGATATTTTGTGTGGATGGTGTTATTTCTTTGGAGTATTATCCCAGGAAGCAGAAAGTGACAAATATCTTCACCAAATCCATGAAAGAGGTGAAGTTTGTGTGACTTTGAAATTTGTTGGAAATGTGGGAAGTTGTCTTAAAGGGGGAGTGTTGATGTAATTCCATCTTCCTCCATAAGTGTTCCTTCTCTCTAGTCTTCATTAACGGGGAGTGTTGGAATGTGTTACTTTGGAAGTTATCGTCTTGTTGCAAGGAATGTTGGAAGGTATTGTAATGCCATATTTAGGTATGATTTTAGGGGATAAATTTCGCTCATGGGATAATTTTCCATGTTTTTTCCCAAAAAAAGATTTATTGTTCTAAAAATGATTTGCCCAAGTTCTATAAGATAAAATTATTTTACATTAAAATATGCCAAACTTTTATACAATCTATATAAAATCCTTAGAAATTTGAATATTTTTAAAAGAACATCACCAAACATTTTATAGTTGACATATGAAGGATTAGTAAGATTCACCAAGGTTTCTACATTTTAAAATAATTTTTCATCCCTAAAATCATCCATGGCCATATTCATCCATAAGTGTTCCTTCTCCCTATTCATCATTAAGGGGGACTATTGTAATGTGTTACTTTGGAAGGTAATAAGGTCTAGTGCTACATCAAAAGAAGTTGTAATCTTGTGTAAAAGAGTTATCCTACATTCATCATGGAGTAAAACACTATTTTTATAATTTATTATATAAAGAGGTGAATTTAAATTTATCCCAAATGTATTATTGGGATGTAATTATTCCATATCTATTGATATATAATATAGGTAAGAGAGACCCATGGGACACATGTTGAAAAAGTATTATCTTTGTAAAGGGTAAAGAATTTTTAGAGGTGATCTCAAGTGTAAGATTGGATATTTCTGAAGAATAAAGAAGACTATACCTTCACGTGGATGTTTCCCCACATTGGGGTTTTACCATGTATATATGGTGTACTCTTTTTCTCTTGTCTCTTTCTTATTATGATTAATTTTTTTTGTTATATGGATAAGAGGATAGTCTAGTAAGGTTATTCCTTTTAATATTGTTGTATGTTTATTCATATGCCTCAATATTCTAATTGGTTCTAGATCCAACAATCCAACATCCAACATTTTAATAAGTTCCATTTTTAAGAAAAATCTATATTTCCATATTTATAGATGGTCCCAGTTCCACTGCATTGTTCCATCATCTGACCCAGCCCCATGGTCTGCCATCGTGGCTCCCCTGATGGTATTATACCAATGTGGCCCTAACACATGTGTTGGATTGGCATCTGATGCAACATGATAATGTGGCATCTAGAATATTCATTTTGCAAAAGGTATATTTAAAGATTTATCTATATTTTTGGATGGTCTCGTTTACTCCTTATGGTTCCGCCATCCAGCTTCCAACCCACAATTGCCACCATGGCCTGCGAACGAGGCTATACCACTTGAATCCCACTACATAACCACCACGTGGTATCCATCTCATCCCCACGTGGACCCCACATCAACATGATGTCACCGACTTTCAAGGTTCTCCTAAGTCTTGGTTTCGTATCCAGATCCAACTTGTGAAAAAAGTCTAATTTATGAGTTTTTTTTTTGGATTTTTGGATTTTCGCTATTCCTGATATAGGATTCCTCTGCAAGGTTCCATGAATATGAGATCTAGATGTATGATGTGTCAAAACATAAGGTGAACATATGTGCATTATCACAAAAAAATAACTCACAACAATACAGACAATGGTTCAAGAAAAGATCAGTACAAACACAACAAAAGCATACTTCCAACATTTACAAAACCTATTTTAGAAACATGGCAAAACTATATAAAAAGAATCATGAATGTTTGTGCACTTCCACCAAATTCAACGTGTGCACATCATCCTATATCAACAAATAATTGGATGCACACTCTGTGTGACTGTCCCCGAAGAAACCCACTCTGATGCGAAAACTACTCATTTATGAAATTGGTCAGGCCTCAACCACTTCCAATATGAAGTGTACCAAGATAAGACCTCAATATCAGCCAAAACTATCTCCTTGGGGTTAATGAAAGGATGGTAAGTACCTCCAAAGGTATCCCATTCACACTTGGATAATGTTATGTAATATCTTGCGATGGTCCTATAAATGCATGGCCATGGTATGCTAAAAAAGAAGGAATTCATTATATTGTTATGCTACCCATTTTCTCTTAGAGAATCCATCTATTCTCTTGAGAGCTATTTGAGCAAACATAGCATTTGGTAAGCTTCTCACCACTTGATAAACTTGACCAAGAATTTATTCACCATTGTTAGTCATAGATAGGAGAGTAAAGGTCTAATTTTGGGGGACTCAAGGGCCCTCCCAAGGAGGAATAGGGGGATTCATAAGTACCACTTTTCTCCTTTGGTGTTCTCAATTCAAGGATCACTTTCCATTTAGGTAGTTATTTCTTGTGTCAATTTCATGCATCCATTTTAGTTTTTACATGCTTAGTTTACTTCCATTTCTTGGTTATTTTTTTTTATTTACTTTCTTGTTGATTCACTAATCAACTAACCACTTCCTGTGTTGTATTGTTGGTCTAACAAGGCAACTAAAGGGTCTCTTTTTTCTCACCCAAGTGACCAAAAGAGCCCAAATATTTGAAAACCATACTAGGGATTTGGATCAAATTCCTCCCCAATTAGGCCATTAGAGTTTTCATTCTCACTTTTTTGTGTTTGCAGGACCAAAAACCAGCCTAGCCCAATCCTCAAACACAACAAATTATCCTCTGGTTGAGAGAACTCAGTTTGAATTTCCATCCCGCCATTTCTCTGTGTTTTCGCAGGTATGGGACAAATAGCCACGTTGTCTATGCATGACCGTGCATTTCATATTATCTTTGTTCACATAGAATGTGTACTATGCACTACTGTCAGTAATAAAATCCGTGTAGAAGCACTTTTTTCATTGATTGTAAGGGATTTTGAAGTTGATTTCACCAAGTAGTTGTAGGTTTATTTTATGCCCTTTGTAAAAGCAACAAAAGGTAGGTTTTGAGTTCTTTATTGCATAGGTACTTAGCCACGCATAGACATCTAGAGGAGTAAAAAGAGCCATATTACCTTTCCCTTTATTTGTTTCCACATGGATGGCTTAGTATAACATTTGAATTTCAAAATTCAAACTTTACTTTTACAACCATTAAATCGGGACTAGGTGACTATTTTGGCATCTTTGAGTATGTCCTTGCCCTCACACCTTTGAGTGTTCTAGGAGAATCAAAAAGATTTTTTCTTAATAAATATCCATCTCCCTTCAAAATCAATCATTTTAGGAGATTCCAATACCTCTTTGCTTGTTTTTGCAACTAAAGAAATCATTTTAGGAGAGGTAAATACCTCTTTTTTTTCTTTTTCTTTTTGCAACTAAATCAATCATTTTAGGAGAGACCAATACCTCTTAGTTTTCTTTTTGAAACATAATCTAAAAGGTTTGTAAGGGCCCATACATGCCCACATGTGCACAATCTTAGGATAGTAACTAAATCAATCATTTTAGGAGAGACCAATACCTCTTAGTTTTCTTTTTTAAATATAATTTTAAAGGTTTGTAAGTGGCCATGCATGCCCACAAGTGCACAATCTTAGGATAGTTTTAAGTTTTTTAGAGCAAACGACCTATGAAGTTTAAAGGATTTGAAAGGGCCCATACATGCCCACATGTCCACAATATAGGAATAGCTTCAAAGATTTCTTAGATTAGGTAACATCCTAGGAATATTAAAGTCTCAAGAGTAAGGACCCACATTTCCACCATGCTAGTTACCTAGGGATTTTTCAATTTTGCAAAGATTTTTTTGAAATCTAATTAGCTAGAGATGTACAAGATTTTTAAAGGACCAAGTGATGTCCACATGTTAAAATTTTGATCAATAACTCATTGAAAATAATTTCACACTATCACTTCTTTCACAGAACACTCACCGCATAATAAAAAAAAATAATTATCAGATACTTGAAACATTAGTATTCTCTTCTCCCTGTGCCCACAAGTGATCTAGGAGAATCAAAAGGGTTTAATTTTTCTAGTGAAAGCATTTTTTAGCATGCCATTTTGATGAACGATGTTGGCCCATGACCCCAACCTCACAATCCACTTCAAATCCTAAAATAAACCACTAAACAACACAACTTTAACCTCCACAAGAGAAGCACAAATCAAAATTGTAGTCTAAGTTAATATTATGGTGATAAGAATCCAAATAACTCCCCATTATCATTTCTCATTGAAACTTAGAATTTGCAAAATAGGATATTGAAATCATCTAAATCAAGAATTCCTACAACATAAGGAAGGGGGATACCCGTGAAGGGTCGAAGGTCGAGGTATTGTTGTTTTTCGCATGCCTCCTTGGGTCACCCTACCCTTGGAAAGAATCCATCCCATGACCCATTTCTTAGGCCGAAAATCTAAATGTCGTTCTTGATAGAGGTAGCTTAGTGGCCAAATATAG
>CBVK0100982386.1:0-12463 GCA_900067695.1 Picea abies
AACTATGGTGATCTTGGAAAGCTTCTCTTAATGATTTTCGAGCACAGAAAATTTTTTTCTAAAGAATCACAAGTAATCACTTACCCTATTAAGGTATGATAGACCAATTCGGTCTTAGTGAACGTTAATTATCATAATCATCAATGTATTAAACCAACATAGATGTGTCTTAACCTCGGATCTATCAAGCACTTAGAGGGATCCCTCTCGAGGTGCAACCTTTTTAAGATTGCAAAACTTAAGGGAAGGTTAAAGTATAGATTTTATCCCTCTTCACTCTTGATAGATCTAAGGTTAATATGGATCGATGCTAGTGTAATGATAATGTTATTGTTACCAATCATTTTGGTGTGAAAATTATTAATGATATTATACATATTAAATAAGCTGAATAAAGTGAAGCACACATTATTAATGATATGATACATGTTTATATACATTGATGTTGACGCTTGGATCTGTATTCCAAGACGTCTCTTGGACTCCCGAAGACAGTTCGCTTCATATTCCTCCAGTCAAGTAACCTTAACGGATTACATTTACAACAACCCCTCGTTAATCTGAAGGGGACAGGTATATGAGTCCAAGGTGAGAGTTGATATCTGAAAGTGGGAAGCTAAAATCTGGAAGTGTACAATTGTTGATGGTTGAATGTGCTCTCTGAATCTGGTGGTTTTGGTATGACCACAAACCAAATAATGGTGGTGGTTTAAGGAAGGCCACAAACCAATCTGGTGATGGTGGTTTAAGGATGACCAACAACTCCATAACCCTTCTCTAGGCTCAATGGTTCCCAAAACATTTCCTAATTTATATAGAAGTTGGAAGTTGATGTCTTCTTCTAAGTGGAAGTGTTCTTCAATGTTGGTTTAAAGATGACCATAAATTGTGATGTAGAAGAAGTTGAAAGTATTATACCAAGTGGAGTTTTAAGGGAAACCACAAATCGTTGTCTAGCAGACGATGATTTAGTATTCTACTATGTGTTGGTTTAAGGAAAACCAAACACGCTCTCTTATTACTGCTCTATTGATGAGACTTCGAAACTGGAAGCTTGACTGTAAATCGTTGATGTTGTTCCCTCCTATCAGGGACAATATGAGAAGATGAAAATTTCTCCACTGCAAGATTTTTCAATACTCAAGAGTGAATTTGTTGGTATGACTGACATATCTTCTTGATTATTGATGGTCATCACCAAGAATCCATCCACCCATAGTGGTTCTTTACTCTTGCAATTGTCTTGCGTTTGAAACATTTTTCTGAATGATGGTTGTGTTTTCCACAATGCTCACAAGGATGGAGATCAAAGCATTGATATTTAATGTGGCCAACTCCTTGACAATGTTGGTGTTGTCACAAGAGTCGACTCTAGGCTGTAATAGAGCCAAGCCTTAGCATATTTTAAATGAAATAATAAGTTATCACTAGGAACTTGACTTGGGTTTCATGCAAGTAAATTTCGAGATAACCACGAACCACTTTTGATTAGAATATTCCTCTTCCAACCCGAGAGGGATCTCTCGAATATATGTCACAATAGGATATCCAATAAGCTTAACAATGGGCAGATATGTGGGTAACAGAAAGTTTTGAGGTTTTTAGGGTTGTTGGGTTGGACCAGGAGGTATTCCATTGGGCATGGAGTCAAATGATCAAGCAAAAAGGTATTCCATTGGGCATGGAGTCAAATGATCAAGCAAAAGAGTGTTTCGGCAATGGAAATCCATGGAACAGAGGCGAGATAGAAGCTGATTACAGAGAGAATAATTTATAAAAGTATGGCAACAGAATAGAGAGAAAACATATCAATATGCAAGGAGCACTTAGCAATGAGTGAATTCCTAGCATAAATTAGTGGAAAGAGATGGTTGGGACAGAACATCTAGCAAGGATGAATTCTGAACCTTCAGATCTCTACAAGAAACAACATATCTTGTCCAGCAACAGAGAATCTAACGAATGAATGAATTCCATTACAAACACAGTTACAAATCGGGAAGCAAATGGAAATAAAACCAAGTGAAATGATGTGAAAACGAAGCAATAAGACATTCTCTGCAAACAAAATCACAAGAATCTTTGATATAGATCGAAAATGATCTGCACTCTTTTATTAAACATGAAATCAAATGCTACAACCCAGGAGTACTACTCCTGTGTGTCTTTTCCCCCCTCCTCATTACTCTTTAAGAAGATACAATAATATAAGCCTTCTACTCTCTTTCGAATAACTGAAAAATGATTCAAATTACAAAATAAATCCCTCTAGAAATGAACAGGTATCTCATGTAGGTATTGAGGTCGAAATCCTCCCTAGGAGGTCAAATTTCCTCCCAAAAGATAACAACAGTTACAATCAATGAACAGGTATCTCATGTAGGTATTGAGGTCGAAATCCTCCCTAGGAGGTCAAATTTCCTCCCAAAAGATAACAACAGTTACAATCAATTTCGAAAACTTTCTACCATAGAAAATGGGCCAAACTATTGAACAGTGGGGCTGCGGTTATGGTTTTGTGTCTCTCGAATAGTGACAGTTGTGTATAAAATGAAAGAGTATTTTTTTCATCTGTTTGTTCTAAGCAAAAACCTCTCTCAGCTCCCTGAGATCCATTTTCATTTTCCCTAGATCTGCATTTTAAAAACATGTATCAAAACAGGAAAATATGAGATCCGAAAATTAGGGCTCGGAGATGAATTCGATTCTCCCAATCTGTGACACCTGTAGGAAAAATGAGAGAGTCTATTGATCTATGATGTGTTAGGCACAAAATCCTTCAACCGTTTCTCAAAATGATACTCCAGTCGCTCAGAATCATCATTTGAAAAAACAATAACACAGGAAGAAGACAGAATTAGACAGTGACAAGGTGTAGAATCTCTTGGCATTATGTTCTATATTTTCTGAAAAGGAATGCATTACAAACCCAGCCTCCAAAAGTCCCTCAAGTTGTTTCCCTCTCCCCCCCCTTTTTCTCTTCAAGAAGATATAATAATATAAGTCTTCTACCCCCTTTCGAATAACTGAAAAATGATTCGAATTACAAAAGAAATCCCTATAGAAATGAACAGGTATCTCATGTAGGTATTGAGTTCTAAATCCTCCCTAGGAGGTCGAATTTCCTCCCAAAAGATAACAACAATTACCATCAATTTCGGAAACTTTCTACCATAGAAAATGGGCCAAACTGTTGAAAACGAGGGCTGCGGTTATGGTTTTGTATCTCTCAAATCGTGGAATTTGTGTATCAAATCAAAGACTCTTTTGTGCATCTGTTTGTTTTGAGAAAAAACCTCTCTCAGTTCCCTGATATCCGTTTCCATTTGCCCCAGATCTTCATTTTACAAACATGTGTCAAAACAGGAAAATANACATGTGTCAAAACAGGAAAATATGAGATCCAAAAATTAGGGCTCGGAGATGGATTTGAATCTCTTAATCTGTGACACCTGTAGGAAAAATAAGAGAGGCTATTGATCTCTGATGTGTTAGGCACAAAATCCTCTAACCATTTCTCAAAATGATACTCTAGTCGCTCAGAATCATCATTTGAAAATGATGGCTCAACACAGTAAAAAACGCCACATTTCTAAAAACGAACCTTGTCTTTTAGGGGACTTTTGACTGCCTTCCCAAGATCCAAATGAAATTCTAAAGACACCACTGGAAATATTAGGATCTTTAGATGTTGATCGACTATTCGAACGCGGAAAATGGCCTATCCACGACTAAGAAAATTGAGTTTTTCTAAGGCAGTTTTGTCACTGGAAAAAACCTGCAGTTTCGGTGGCTAACATGCCGAAAACAGGGGTACCTTAGCCACTGAAAGTCCTGGCTTTCGAAAACTAACAGTGTGATTTCATAGCGCCATAAGCCACCAAAAGTCTTGAAACCCCGATTTCAGCTTTTGGGTTTCGGGGAAACGGAGCAATGGTCAAAATCTCTATGTCGGTCGAACTCCCGACTGCCGAAAACCCAAAATGGTGATGTGGCATTTATGTAAAACCTTATTATAGCAATTTTATTGTCGTTTATTGCATTATTTTCATGCCTCCTCGTGACTTGATTTCTAGGTAAAAACACATCTACACTTTCGGCAGCTAAGGGCATATGAAACCTGAGATTTAAGCTACCGAAACTCTGCACTTTCGATAGCTAAACACTATAAATTTTTTCCTCCTAAGCTACCGAAAGCCAAAATTTCAATATTTGTTCAAACAATTGGCATATTGGAATATGCTCTTGAACTGGAGTAGGTGAATATGAACTTTCTTGAAGCAATCCATCACTTTGGAACTGGATCAGTTTGGTGTAATCTGTATTATGAAAGGTCACATCTTTTTCATATCTGATATCAATTCTATGCTTGTTCTTCCTTATTTCTTCCCAAGGTCGAATGATCCTCTTGGAAAGAGTACGTTGATACATACTTGAATCTAGAGTTGTCTCACTAAGTGGTTGTTGCACTAGTTGCTGCTCTAAATCAAACTCATCATCTTCATCATTATAGAATATAGGGTTTTGAACAAAAACTAGTTCAGAATGTTGTCGAAGATTCTTTCACTCAAGTGTATCGTGAAGAAGTCGAGTCTGATTTTGCACTAGTGCTACTTTGGCTTGTGAAACATGCAAGCATGTTACAATGGACTGCAAAGTGGTTTTGTCAATGGTGATTGTATTGTCTACATAAGATAGGATTAGTGTGTTCGCTAACTCTAATAATTCATTGACTCAAGCCATAGCTTAGACCTCACATGGTGTCTTGTAATTCCACCCTTTTACAATCAGATGCAAACTCAGTAAACGCAGACTTAGAAAATAAAGGGTGCATCGAAAATTCACCCATTTACAATGTAACTCAATTTCAAAAGCACTAGTAACTTACAAAAAAAAACTATTTGAAAGTTACCATTACCCATAGAAAACTATTATTCTTGTTGTCGAGAGAAGCCACTTCCAAAAATCTGTCAACAAGATATATAAGAACAACAACAAGTTACAGTGGAGTACTTTCAACAAAAATCTGTCAACAAGATATATAAGAACAACAAGAAGTTACAGTAGAGTACTTTCAAATTGTTGTTAGCATAGGTCTAAGAAAAGTAGTTTTCAACTTCCACTCCAGTACAATTTTGTCATATTTTGCACACACTGTAGAGGAATTGGTATCAAACAACATTGATGGTGATCAACAAAGGTGTGTGTTTCTGTAGATGTGGATGCAAGCTATATCAAAATGGAAGATGATGGAGGTGAATGGAAAAGGAAGCTATGGTGTTATATGCTCACATACTTTGGAGAAAGTGGCAATTAAGAAGATAACCAATATTTTGAGCATTTGTCGAATGCAACCCGGATACTATGTGAAATCAAACTACTAATATTGTTGTGACATACTGACATTGTAGAAATCAAGCATATCATGTTACCTTCCTCACAGAGAGAATTCAAAGACATTTATCTGGTATTTGAACTTATGGACTCTGACCTCCACCAGATTATAAAGGCTAATGATGACTTGAGTTGTTCATGCACCAAATTCTTCGAACCTTAAAATACATACATACGACAAACGTGTTTCATCAATGGACTCAAAGTTGAAATGCTTGGGATCAGAGCTACATTTAGGTGAAAAAGAATGCTATATGATTCTCGATTCTCTCCTCACCTTCCCATTTACAGACTTGCTCGTTCACTATATTCTCGCTGGTAACATTGAATATTCTTTATTTATGAATCCGTTTGTTCATATTTGGGGTAGCCACGTGAAAAAACATGTCACCCAACACGTTTTGTTCGTCTCCACGTCGTTTTCCTTCCAAATTCCGTGAAGGAGAGCCACCACTGGATTACTTGGCTTCCTCCTTGTATTGTCTCATGTCGTGGTGCTCGTCGAACGCAGAGAAAAACTTCACGTTTCTTTCTTTGGCTAAATGCTATGTGTCGACTAGATTAGCAGCAAATGTTTTGAAGCTATCGATCCTTGTACCGATCCTTCTGACTGGCATATTCACGCAAGTAGATAGTTCGTCGAGGGTTTTAGGTTTTAGGTAGGTGGAGAGGAGCAGTGCATGAAAGGTCTGCAGTTCACTCCTGTGTGGAGAAAAAACCAAGGGCGTGAAATAATTAAAAAACTCGGATCTGACACCACAATATGCACGCAGATGGTGTTGAAGAAGACTAACTCAGATTGGAAAAAGACTAAAATTGACCAGAGACCAGAGAATCCACTAGAGAAGGAATAGGTACTCGCAGGCAAACCAGGAGGAATTTTTGCAGGCAAATGATGGCAGTGGGAAGATTAGGATTAGGTTTCTGAGCATGCAAATATAACTCCCGGGAAAGAAAATATACCACCCAGGAACTGATAAAGAATGCCAATGATCTTCGAGGGACTGAGACTAGTGCAGATTTGCAGGCTAGGTCTGAGGCGTTAATGCATAACGGAAAGAAAACGCCGAGAATGGCTATGGACAACTACCATTGGTCAAATCAGGCCTAAGAACCAAGACCGCTCTGATACCATAGTTGCACTCAAGTATTAGATAGATAAACGTGAATCCCATATTTATTGATATGATACATGTTTATATACATTGATGTTCAAGCTTGGATTCATATTTCAAGATTTTTAGAGAGGTTTGTTATATATTCTTTAAGTAAACTATTCATGATCGATTACATTTTCATATTATTTAATTTTTTTTATTATTAATATTTTATTAGTGAAATTGTTAAGGAGGATGAGGTGGTTTTGAGTGTTTTTTGATTAATCAAGTGTTTCGGGCTCTTTGTTCCATAAACAAGAGATCTCATACACCAATTTTGTGTTTAGTTTGATCATGATCTTAAAATTAGATTATTATTAATAATATTATTAATTTCGTTTCATTTTATAATTTTTATAGATAATTTCAATGTTTTCAAAAAAAAATTATTAAATTAAATTTTTTGAAAATTTAAAATTTCTCCTTCCATTTTATAATTGGTCAAAAGAATTATTTCCTCAACCACAAACCCCTTTCTTCCTCATCATTTCTCCTCGTCGTCCCTTTGTTATCCTTCGTTGATCGCTCTTCTTCCCAGTTGTTGTGTTTATCCTTTCTCGACTCCAGATCTTCTTTTGCTCATGGGTTGGTGTGTTGGCACAGTTTTTTTTCCCTGAGTTGAGTTTGGTGTGATTTTTTTGGCTTCTAGATTGTTTGTGGGGCGTGTGTTCTTCCTGGCACTTGTCTTGTTCGCGGTGGTTCGAGTGTGCAAGGGGGTTTTCTATGCGTTAGTAAGGTCGTCCAGATCTGGTCTTCGGTGCTCATTTTTACTGCCTTGATGGTTGGGGGTCTTCATGACCTCCTTTCGCCATCGGTTGCTATGTGGAGATCCCCTCTCTTTGTGGCCTTTTGGTACTTTTTATTTTGTTTTCCCTCTCAAGATTCGGGGTCGTTCGGGGTTTGATGAATACCCTTTGCTTCCTAGCCCTGGATTCAATGATTTTGGTGCCAAGTTCAAAGTTTTTTGAATTTGGGGCTTATGGACTGGATCATCTTTTTCGTTTGATAGGATGTATGTCACTCTGACCTGGTCCATCTCGCATCTGGGTGTTCGTTGAAGGAGTACTTTTGGTCCACTCTTGGCAGGCTTTTTGGGGTTCTCCACATCATTCTGCAATCCCCTTCTCTATTTGTAGTTGGATAGATCGGGGTTTGATGTATGTCAAATCAGGTTTCTTTTGTGTTGGGTGTTGGTGTCTCGTCTCTCATTTTTTACTGTTTGGTGGTGGCTTGATCTTTGAGGTCCTTTCCTATCTCATTTTTTACTGTTTGGTGGTGGCTTGATCTTTGAGGTCCTTTCCTACGAGTGTGCAGTTTTGTGGTTAGGGAAACACTTTGAGGTCCTTTCTTTAGGTGTGAAGTTTTTGGTCCATCATATTTGGTTTCTTCTGCAGGTGGTGTTTTCTTCAGTACCTCTGTTATCTATATCTCTTGGTGTGGGAGCTCATACCGCTATGATCTAGTTTTTTCAGGCTCCAGGGTTTCTTTGGGATTGCTCTCTTGGCCGGTTTTTCTTCGAGGCAGGAGATCATGCTTCACTTGACTTTTTCTGATACTTTTTTTTTTTTTCTGGACATCGTCTTTTGTTGTTTTCCTCTCAGTGGCCTTTTAGCCATTTTTTAGGCCTTTGAAGGCTTTTCTTCTACTCTTTTTACCCATATTTGGGTTGTGTTATGTGCACATACAAAATGTAATTTGGTTATCTCGAGATGAATAGAAATTTTTCTTTTTATTTTTTACCTGGGGAAAAAAAAAAATTGGTCAAAAGAATTATGATAGGAATTAAATCCATGAGTGTAACTTTAGGAATTAAATCCGAGTAGAATCAACAATCCAGGGGGTCTAGAAAAGCTCAAAATTTGACCATCTAAAATTATCGAGAAAACAATATCGTTGTGTAGAGCTTAAAACAACGCAAACGACACCTCAAACTGAGCTCGTATGAAAATGTCATGAGCTGTCAAAGTTCTAGTCAAACCTGGAAAAAAGGTCAAAGGTCAAAGTGCAAGGGAAAATAAAGAGGTGACACGTGTCACCTAATTGGAAGCTGACTGAGCAAGGTACAATACAAGTGGATGAATGGCAGGTTGACAAGTGGCAAACAATTGGTTCAATCATATTATGACATGTGGCATTAAAGAGCCAATGAGAGGTTGCCACGTGGCAGCGTCCCATTGGACTCTATGGTCACAGTTCATTAAAATATTTGGGAGTCAACAGGGGTCAAACCTTCGACCTCCCAAAGGTCTTAACAAAGCCCCATTACCATTGCACCATGTGTTTGGTTCTTACCACTATATGGCATATATTGTATTTAAGTTTGTAATAAATTTCATATGGGCAGCCAAAGGCTAAGCCCTCGACCCTTGGTACATAACCATATAACCAACACTTGATCGCGGAAGGGGCTTAAAGCATAACCGTATAACAACATTTCAAATTTTGTGTGGAGATTTGTTATAACCAATTGAAAAACTAACCACAAAGGTCGCAAGGAATAGAACCCCCAACCTCCGCTTTATGTGCCACAATTTTTAACCAATGAGCCATGGATATGGTTTGTGAAAAACAAACCAAAGAATTTGTAATTAAATGTTGTTGTGAGATAGCATAAAGTGTGGATTTGGTTACACAACCAACCCACTTATATTTAATGTATGACCGCAAATTTTGGGACTTGGTTAGAAGGAGCGCCCTATTTAATGGTGCAAAATCCAATGTATTGAACACACAATTTAATGTAGAGTTTTTCCTCGTAATGCATACCAAGTGTACAAGGCACTTGAGGTAACATTGTAAAGCGTGTCAAGGTGTACCTTGGCGAAATTTCAAGTATTTTATATCAATTTTGCACGATTTTTCTCGAGGAATTCAACAGAGCACTTTTTTTCTACATTTGAGCAACGGATTTTTGGAGTGTCTTCAAAATTGTGTTTTTGTAAGCCTATATTGTATTGTAAATTTGAAATTTTTAGATGATTAAGAACAGTCATGTTATTTAAAGGGACTTTGAAGATGCATTGATGTATGCCATTTACATATGTAATTTGAGTTCTTTTATTTTCCGTTGTGTCATCTCATTTACAGTTCATGTTATTCATCATTTTATGGGTTTATGAACAAGTAAGACATTCAAATGATATTTTGCAAATAGTCAAACGATCTTCATTTTCCCGAATCTGGTTGGATGATTATGTGTATTTAAGAAATATTTACATCTAAGGATTTTTTGGGATGAATTGATCAGAGTTTGTTGATATTTTGGTTCAAGTTGGTATCAGAACTCATTTGGTGTTTTCTGATCAGTATACTTCTTCCTCAATCACCCCTTTGAGGAAATTTGTTTTCACATCCATCTGATGTATCCTCCACCTCATAACTAAAGCAATAGAAATAAGAACTCAAATAGAAGCATACCTGGTGATTGGAGCAAACATCTCCTCATAGTCTACTCCCTCTTTATGGGAGAACCCTATCTCCACCAACCTTGCTTTGAACTTCTTGATGCTACCATTTGTAGCATGTTTGATCTTGTAGAGACACTAAACTCACAACTAACTTCCCCTCCATTTCCTCATAATATAGGTGTACTCCTCTACCATGGAATCTCGCCATACCTATTGATATGTTGCTTCCTAAAAAATGGAAGGATCAACATCAATGATGCTACTCATAAGCCCCATATAGTTTGGAAACTTATTTAAAGTCCTTCTCTCTCTTATTTTACTCTTAAGAGACTCACTAGCTTAATGTCTATAATAGCCACATGGGTCTCTTGACAAGAATAGAAGGGGATAACTCCCCCTTCCCACTTGAATTTTGAACTACTGACTATTTTTCATGCTTTGAATCATGTTGCTCCTCGTCCTTTGTCATTGTTGTTGACTCATGAGTACTCTTAGATGCCAAGTTCTCCTCAAACTTAAAATCTCTACTCACAATTGACTCCCACTGCACTGGAATGAAGATCTTGTAAACCTTTGAGGTCTCATTGTACTCCACAAATATACCCTTATGTCTTGAAGGCTCCAACTTCATCCTCTTCTCCACAGGCACATGGATGTAAATTGGACAACCAAAGAGACTCAAATGACCAATCTCTGGCTTCACTCCTCAGAAAGTCTCCTCTGGAGTCTTGGGCCCCAATACCATGTGAGGACTCATGTTTTGCACATACATCGTCGTGTTACATGCCTCTTCCCATAGGAACATAGGAAACTCTTGGTCATGTATCATTGTCCCGGCATAATCGATGATGGACCAATTATTTATCTCTGCAACTCCATATTGTTGAGGGTTGTATGAGACTGCCAGCTGCCTATTGATCCTTGCCTCCTTGCAGAAATCCTTGAAGTCATTAGAGGTGTACTCTCCCCAATTATCCAACCTCGAGACCTTGATCTTCTTACCTGTTTGGTTCCCTACCTGAGCTTTAAACTCATGAAACCAACTGAAGACTTCATCCTTGGTCTTCATAAAGAAGATCCTTGAAGTCATTAGAGGTGTACTCTCCCCAATTATCCAACCTCGAGACCTTGATCTTCTTACCTGTTTGGTTCCCTACCTGAGCTTTAAACTCATGAAACCAACTGAAGACTTCATCCTTGGTCTTCATAAAGAAGATCCAGGTTTTCCTTGAAAAATCATCAACAAACATCACATAATATGATGATTGTTGTAAATATATTACTAACATTAAAACACTCACATCTGAATAAATAAGATCCAAGATCCCCTTGGACCTACTCTCACTTCTAGGAAAAGAAGCCTTGGCATTCTTGCAAAGTGCACACCCTTTGCACACTCCTTGTTGCTCAATTATGAACTCTGGAAAACCTGTAACAATCCCCCTCAGAATCAACAAAGCCATATAGTGTAGGTATCCCAACCTCCTATGCCACAACTCACATAGGTTTTCACTGTCATGTACCAAAACCTAAACATGCTTTCTCTGTAACATGTATAAAATGCCTTCTCTAACCCCAACAACCACTGCATTGTTTGGGCTAGTTTTGTATGGATGTATGAGTACCTACCCTCTCTGAAAAGTAACAAAAAACATGTGTCCTCCATAGTTGATACTAAAGGAAAATTATTCTTCAAACCTGGTACATAAATCACATCCTCATCATTCAATGAACCCCGTGAATCGATTTGGAATGTAATTGTTCCCTCTCCCTTCATTGAACACCTGGAATCATCACCAAGCTCCACGTAAACATATAAGTCACTCTTTGTCAGATTGTTGAATAACTCTTGTGCTTTTGTCATATGACAAGATGCACCATTGTCCAAGAACCAAACACTCCTCACAGTTGTGGTGGTAGAAATGCGAGAAACCAGTGAGTAATCCTTCTCAAACTTTGTTGCAAACTCATGAAGGCATGTCTCTATTGATGTTGCTATCTATGTCTTTCCATTACCCTTCTTCTTATTCTCCAGACATTGAGATGAATAATGTCATTCTTATTACATGAGAAACACTTGATTTTACTCAAGTCCTTCTTCCCTGGCTGTGATGAACCTCCATCAATGTTACCCTTCTTTCTAGAACTCTTTCCTTTGCCCTTCCTTTTCTTACTGACAAGAGCCAACTTCTCTTCACTACCTCCCTACTTTTTGCTCTTAGACTTCTCCCGAGTCTCTTCGTGGATGCAATCATCCCAAAGTCTCTACCAATCTGGGAGATTTTCCCGAGCGATGAGTCCCTTGACAAAGGGTTCCCATGATTTGGGAAGACCATTCAATGCCACGTTCATGAGCTCTGCGCCCTCTTTTTTCTCTGTTATGGTTGCACGTTGATCACATACATGTGTGATTCTCATGAGATAGCTAGTAACATTATCAAATCTAGACATCTGCATCAATATGAGTTTATTCCTTAAGACCATCTTCCTATTCATGTTTGTGCT
>CBVK0100982417.1:0-17859 GCA_900067695.1 Picea abies
TCTCGACTGGTGAGCTCTGAAAAATCCTCCAGCCCCGCAGCAGGAACCCGTTGCTTGGGTAGCTCCATCAAAGCATGCCAATGTGAAACCTTCTGGCAAATTAAGGTCAATGTATTTAATAAAATGAATCTTTAATGAAGACGGCTGCCAGGAGAAGGATGCTATGACGTTGTGGAATACAGCCAGCGTGGATGGGGATCTGTCTTCAAAAAGTGCTTTGTTGCGCTCAAGGTAATACACCTTATCTTATCCTCTTCGTATAAGCAAGTCGTTCCCCCATTGAGAGCACAACTATGATTAGATACATAATGTAAAAGAACAAGATAAACAACATGGATGACAAGAGACTCCCCAAAATTGATTTCGACTCTAGCCCAAATCACCAACTGCTCTAGCCGCGTTGGCATAATAATGCCAAGTCTTGGTTAAATCATCACGAAATAAAAGAAGAAGTTATTTTGTAGAATACCAATCATATTTTTTTTTTGTAAATAAAAAATGAGTTTTATTTCCTCAAAAAACAGTTGTGATTCTACATATGGCACCTGTTTCGAGGGGTTGCCACTTGTTTCGCCAAACTAGTGGAAACCCAAACAGATGGCACCCTTCTGTTATGGTTGGCAAAAAAGAATAAAGCCCCCACCTGTTCTGCCAAACATTTGGAAACCAGAACAGGTGGTAGAACATTATTGAGACAAAGTTGTCTGAACATGCAACAAGAACTCTGAACATAACATAGGGCATAAAATATGGACAGAGCATAAAACAAGAAATCTGAACATGAATACAAAAATTCACTGTTTTTTTGCAAAAGAATTGCAGAGAGATTAAAGGATTAATCATCAAAAGAGCCATTGAAACCTGCGTTATCTTGAGTGTCGACGTGAGGAGTGAAGACGTATGTTTGCGCATAGGTCGGGTAGCGCTGCTAGCATTGTGAGCTTGAGAGCGCTTCAAACAGGATGTCAAGTCTGTTGCTGAGTAAAGTATGCCTATGGCGCTGCTCCATCATGCCCCTTCACATCTCAAAGATGAGCTCCAGATGTTCTGGCACCACGAAGCAAATAGAGTGTGAATCTCGGGCCATGATAGAGGTGGGCAGTGGAGGCTCAACAAGGCGGCCAACCAAAGGATTTTCTTCCTGGATTATGCAAGTCGCACCCTCCATGGCACACGCTGTAGCAGAAGCAGGGAGACTGGTGCTAGGTCGGTCTTGGGGGTCCGGGACTGTGTAGAGGAAGAAATCTGACGGCATCGTAATTGGTTTTTCTGGAATTTCCTCCTCTACATAGGCCATTGGAGGCGAATTTGGCTCCTTATCACAACGAATTAGTGCGGTCGAAGAATCATGGGCAAGCTTGCGGGGGCGACACTGCTTGGCTGCATAGCTATACCAAGAATGTCCCCTCTTAGGCTTTCCACACTCTCGAGACATGGTGGTTAGGGAAAACCATACTGAACTTAGCTGGAGAAAGTGCAGAGCTGGGAGAGTGAAAGGAGCAAAGCATGAATGCTAAAACTCAGCTGAGTGGAATGAGCCATAACAAACCTGGAGGAAATGGAGGAGCGCCAGGGGAGCTGAGGTGGCCTTCCACATGCCTCTTGTACCCATCGTCGTCCATCCGCCATGGCGCACTGAGAGGTCCATTAAACCTGTGCGAGGGAACTAACCAGCCTGCCCAGGAGCACATTGAATGCTGTCATCCATTCGAGATATGAAGGTGAGGGTGGCAGCGTGCTTAATAAATGACATGGACTGCATGTGATCAACGTGGCACCCCATCTGGGGGCCGGAATCCGACGACTTAAATTTGCATGAAAGTACAAATTTTTGTTGTTTAAATTGCATTTTTGAATGCATAAATGGTTCAACATGCTGAAAAATCTCTAGGCACTTGAATTATACGAAAATAACCACTCAGATATTCAGATCCAACAATTACTCACGGTTAAATTTTTCAAATTTTATTATAAATTTTAAGTAAATATAATGAGAATAGACCAATCTTATAGTTAAAGATTTTTCAAATTTTATTATAAATTTTAAGGATGAATAAAGCTAATTTTGTGCAGGTGAACGTTTTTACAAATTTTATCTAATTTTAAATTAACTTAAATCATTAAAAATTTTAACTAGTTTTATCTAATTTAATGAAATTTTAAATTCTTTATCTAATATAATTTAATTTAATTTTAATATAATTTAAATTGTTTTTACGAGTAACTCCATTATAATACATCCTTTAAATTATTAAAATTTTTAATGAAATTTTAAATTCTTTATCTAATATAATATAATTTAATTTTAATATAATTTAAATTGTTTTTACTAGTAACTCCATTATAATACATGTTCTACATTTTTTAAATAATAAAATTATAATACCAATTTTCATTAAAATGAAAATATGAATGAAAAAGCAATATACTTGCAACTAATCTTCTATATTAGATTTGTTTTTCCTAAATCAACTAATAAAAATTATCACAGGATAAACTTTCGAAAATCATGATCAATAAAGCATATAGTTATCTATATAACTGTTTTGGCAGGTTGTGGTATTAAGAATATATTTTATTAAAAATAATTATAATAAATAAAGTTTTGAAAAGTGAACATCGAAACTGTCTTTATGTCATATCTGTGTCCTCTGTGTACTTTTAAAAGTTGTCGGATGTGTAAATATTTTCGAACAATACATACATTAAACGTAAAATTAAAAAAAAAATAAGAAGAAAAAGATATGAGCGTGGCTAAAGTTAAGATTAAAATGCTTATTTTGAGCTTCTACTCTGTTGTTGTTTTATGTGCAAATTTTGTAATTTGCAATAATTGATAATTACAGTTAAAACATTTATTAGATTTTTAATCAAATAATCTAAATCTGATTTAGATAATTAAAAATTACAAATCAAACAATATATCACTAAAAACTTATATACAATATGATAAAATTGAAATATTTTTTAAATGTTTAATGAATAAATGAATGTCTAGTGGTGATGATGATGTGGAATTGTTCTATCAAATCGTGAAAAAATAAGAAATTATTTGAATTTTTAAGAATTTTATTTTTGTGCTACATATATTATATTGTGTAGGATTTTTTTGTTTTAATAATTGTTAAATCCATTTTATGTTATGTTAAAAATATTTTAGAAAAAAAAAAAAACAATTTTATTGAAAATGAAAAAATTTTAATCTAAAATATTATTGTTTAAATTTTTTAGAAATAAATTATATATAAAATATTTAAAAAACTCAAACAACATTATAACTATGACTAACTATAAAAACTTAAACGCCTAACCTAAAATATTTTTAGATTTCACAAACCTCAACTAAATTATTAAATAATTATACAGTTTATTTTCATAAAGATTACCATAGATTATGCTGACATTGAAACGTTAAAATCAAATCCAAAAACCATTAACATGTTTCAATCTACTTTCAAATGTAATCGATGCAAACATTTACATTGTAAAGTGTATGCGCTCTTCCAACTGACTTCTGACTGCCAGATCACGTTGCATAATTGGTGACACGTGGTATACAAAATACAAAGCATGAATCGGTGGTCGGAGAATTTTCACCCACAAGTGTGCCTCGGTGAACGTGGGTTTAGACAGTCTCTTCTTTTTGTTTTGTCTAGGGCATTTGCATGTGGTTCAAGAATGATTGGATGCATGATTCATTCGACCTAGTGCAAATTCCTTCTTTATCCCTGTCATCTATGAAAGAAAGACAAATCATGGCAATTGTGTATTGATTATAGGTAATTAAATTTTTTTATAGTTAGAGGCAGGTTTCCCATTCCCAAAATCAATGATCTACTGGATGAACTCCATGGGGCTACCTACTCCAAACTTGACCTTCATTCTTGTTACTATCAAATTCAAATTCAAATTCAAGAGGAGGATGTTCCCAAAACAACCTTCCAAACTCATGAGGGTCACTATTACTCTTCCGATCTCACGTTTCTTTTCATAAAGATTACAATAGATTATGCTGACATTGAAACGTCCAAAAACCATTAACATGTTTCAATCTACTTTCAAATGTAATCGATGCAAACATTTACACTGTAAAGTGCATGCGCTCTTCCAACTGACTTCTGACTGCCAGATCACGTTGCATAATTGGTGACACGTGGTATACAAAATACAAAGCATGAATCGGTGGTCGGAGAATTTCCACCCACAAGTGGGCCTCGGTGAACGTGGGTTTAGAGAGTCTCTTCTTTTTGTTTTGTCTAGGGCATTTGCATGTGGTTCAAGAATGATTGGATGCATGATTCATTCGACCTAGTGGAAATTCCTTCTTTATCCCTGTCATCTATGAAAGAAAGACAAATCATGGCAATTGTGTATTGATTATAGGTAATTAAAAAAATTTATAGTTAGAGACAGTTTTCCCATTCCCAAAATCAATGATCTGCTAGATGAACTCCATGGAGCTACCTACTCCAAACTTGACCTTCATTCTTGTTACTATCAAATTCAAGAGGAGGATGTTCCCAAAACAACCTTCCAAACTCATGAGGGTCACTATTAGTTCATGGTTATGCCATTCGGAGGAGGATGTTCCCAAAACAACCTTCCAAACTCATGATGGTCACTATTAGTTCATGGTTATGCCATTCGGCTTGACCATTGCTACCTTTACTTTCCAAAGCCTTGTGAATAAGATATTCAAACCATACTTGCAAAGGTATAGTCTTGTCTTTTTTATGATACTCTGATTTATAGTAAGGCCTAGCCTAATCACATCTCTCATCTAGTCACATTTCTTCAAATATTAGAAGAGAATCAAGTGTATGCCAAGAATTCTAAGAGTGCATTTGGTCAACAAGAAGATTTAGTCAACAAGAAGTTGAATACTTAGGGCATGTCATTTCTCAAGAAGAGTTGAAAGCTAATCCATAGAAAATTTAAGCCATTATAGCATGGCCCATCCCTCAAAGCATCATAGGATTAGAAGGTTTCTTAGGCCTCACTAGATACTATAGATTGTTTGTTCACAATTATGTTAAAATTGCAGCTCCCCTCACAACCCTTATAAAAAAGAATTCATTTTAGTGGTTTAATGAGGCCACCCATGCTTTTGTCTAAAGGAAGATATAATGACATGTACACTTGTTTTGGCCACTCTAGATTTTATTAAGGTATTCATCTTTGAACATGATTCTTCGGGAACAAGACTTGGTGCAGTCTTATTAGAGGAATGTTAGACCCCACTTCCTTTTAAAGTAAACACCTCAAAGGAAGAGATCTTGTGAAATCCACATATGAGCAGGAAATGTTGGCCATATTGCATGAAGTAAAGAAATGACATCAATATATACTAGGTAGGTATTTCAAGGTTAAGACTGATAATTTTAGCCTTAAACATTTTTTAGAGCAATGAGGCTCTTTCAAAAAATAACAAAAGTGGATAGCTAAAATGTAAAGTTATGATTTTGAGGTCATATACAAAAGGAGAAAGGATAACATTATGATTGATGCACTCTCTAGACAACTTGCAAATACACCCCATGTATATGTCATCTATACACTCTTGCTACCATGGATAGAAGAGGTGAGGAAGAAGTGGTATGCTATGCCATCCATATAATGGTTGATACACCAACTTCATGATGACTCCCACTCTCCAAAACATTACACTTGGGAAGATGACATTTTGAGGTATAAAAATCGTATCAATTTGTGCCCATATTCTAGTTTCAAGAAACAAATTTTGATCTAAGTTACATTTCTCTCCTACAATTGATTATTCTATAATTTTGAAAATATGTCATAGATTAAAATGCTCCTTATGTTGGAATGGTATTAAGGGTGATGTTCACAAATTTGTCTCTAAGTGTAGGACCTACCAATAAAGTAAAGGGGAAATTATCAAAGCTCCTAGTTTGTTTTAGCGTATACCCATCCCAAATCAACATTGGGAGGCAATTTTGATGGATTTCATTATAGGACTTCCTAAATCATAAGGTAAAGACGCCATCTTGGTATCTTTTGATTAGCTTACCAAATATGCCCATTTCTCAATCATTCGGCCGACTACCAAAGCTAGCCACATTTCGTATGTTTTCCTTGAGGATATCCATAGATTTCATGCTTTCCTGAAGATGATTATCTTTGATAGGGATCCTAAATTCACTAGTGACTTCCAGAAAGATTCTACGAAAATATAGGTCATTAGCAACGAGTTTAGCACAACCAAATTGTAGTTCATTTTTTTGTTCAAGTTGGAGCATTTTTCCCATGTAGAAGTCGGTGTTAAACTACTTTTCATATTAACGTCAAGATTAGTGTTGATTTTAGTGATAGATTTTCCCTAAGTTTTAGAACCATACTTAGCTACACCAAGTTTGCATTAGATTTAGCATCAGATTTAGTGTTGACTTTCTATAAATTAAAATTTATGAAAATAAAACGAAAAATGGTAAATAATGAAAAAGAAAAGAGAAAAACAGTTAGGGAATGTTGGGATTTAAACCTAGATCACTTTCCAAAGGGAATGATCTTTTCCTGAGATACATTCCCACAAATATCTACCATTAAAAGTGTAGATATCACTACAACTAGACTAACCTAGTGCAAATTAAAATTTACGGAAATATAAATAGAAAATGGTAAAAAAAAATGAACATGGAAATGAAAAATGGTATGGGGATGTTGGGATTTCAACCTATATCACTTGCTCAAAAGGAAACAACTCTACTTGATATACATTCCCACATAAATATGCCATTAAAAGTGCACTTCCAAATTGAAACTAGCCTAACCTATGTATGCAAAAAAGTGAATAATGCATATTTGAGATAAATAACAACATTTAATATTAAAAGAAAAGTAAGTAATGAGAGATAGATAGGTGCTAGGATTTGAACCTGGATCTCCTTACATGAATACAAGGGCCTTCCTTAGGCTACACCCATGGACTAAATCTGCACATTAAATAGATTCCCCAAGATGTCATTTTTTTTTTCTTTCTCCATTAAATCCGCAACAAGAAAACAACAATGAACATTTGAAAATCAATAAAGGAAAATCAAAGTAAAATAGGAAGGAAGGAGGAGGAAGTGAAGGAAGAAGCCATTACCCACCTCATGGAGGTTCCTACATGGTGTTAAGTTTTGAGCTATTATTAGGTTTCTTTTCAATTTACTAGGTAGCAATAACATAGGTACGATCACTGAGAGAAACAAAATCACAAGATACACAACATTTATCATGGGAAACCCTCATGGGGGAGAAAACCCAGCAAAAAATTCCTTAATATAGATAGCCAATACAATGCCAAGACAATAAACCAAACACTAGAGAATATCCTCCACTGAGAAATGTGCCTCTCTCTTCCTTCTTCTCCCAACTGCAACTACCAAACTTGCACACTGAGTGAGTGATCAAATGAGGCGTCGACCTCCTTTATTTATACAAACTGGTAGGTGATGAAAAGGTGTCTCTTCGATGGGCACGGTCGACTTGTCTTCTTAGTGGTTATAACCACTTTAATTAGTCTGGGGATCGAATTCTGAATTTGCATAATATATTTAGGGTTTGACCAATCCACAAAAGGGGATTTGGTCAATTACAATGCCCGACATGACCAATCCACAAAAGGGGATTGTTCTAATGAATAATAAATCAATATTAAATAGAATACTCTTTACAGTTACAATATTTCAACACTCCCCCTTAACAAGAAGGGTATTCTACAACATCATCAGGAGAGAGAGAGAGAGGGAAACAACATCAACAACATCTGGAACACTGACTGGCATATCTATAAATCATCAGAAGTTTTTCTCATCATCATCGTTCATAGCATGGAGCTGGAGTAACATCCTCATCCTCATCAGCATGAGGCCAAAGTAACATCATCATCATCTTTAGCGTGAGACTAAAGTAGCATCATTATCTTCTTTAGCATGAGGCTAAAGTAATATCAACATCTTAAGCATGAGGCTAAAGTAACATCACCATCTTCATCATGAAAGATGAAATAACATCATCATCATCATCTTCAACAAGAAGTTGAAATGGCATCATCATCATCATCTTCAACAATAAGATGAAGTGGCATCATCATCACCATCTTCAGCAAGAAGATGAAGTGGCATCATCCTCATCATCTGCATCAACATGGATTAGTATAACAGTAATACATCATCATCATCAATAAAAACACAAGGCCGATACAACAACAATATCACAACACTAAGGATGGAGCATCATCAACATCAACACTAGGCTGAAAATCTTTAGCATGAAGTTGGCATCTCAACAACATCAACACGAAGCTGGAAATATTCAACACAAATCTGTCATCTCAACAACATCAGCACGAAGCTGGAAATATTCAGCACGAGGTTGGAATCACAACAACATCAACACGAAGCTGGAAATCTTCAGCACGAGGCTGGCATCAACAACATCAACACATAGATGGAAATCTTCAGCACGAGGCTGGCATTAACAACATCAGCACAAAGCTGGAAATATTCAGCACTAGGATGGCATCAACAACATCAACACGAAGCTGGAAATCTTCAACACTAGGTTGGCATCAACAACATCTTGTGGTACTCTGACAAATTCAAAGGATCTTCCCAAGAATCAAAAGATTCCCTAGGATATATAGAATCCTAATGGAGCTACCACTACTGAACAAAGCTAGCATATACATGCACAAGTACTCTAACAACTCGTCCTTACGAACCTTCGGGTTCTGTCAAGGGATGACCAATCCCCTAGGATATAAAATCCTAGCTGAGCTACCTGCTATTGGTCAGGATACCATAGTATCATCAGCACTACTCCCCCTTTCGAGGGAGGTCCTTTCAGACTATACCAAGCTTGTCTCGAAAGAGCTAAAAATTTACACGAAACAAAGGATTGGTCAACACATCTTCAACCTATTAATTTGTGCCAACATATTGGACATTTATAGCTCCTCTCTGCATGATATCATGAAAGAAGTGATACCAGATATCTATGTGCTTTGACTCATCATGGAACACATCATTTTCATACAACTCTGGTTATCACATAGGATCACAGTGGCTTCCTGATGCAGGAGCATCGTAAGCAGTCAAGCGAGCGTGAAGGGGAAGACAGCTGGAAGACCACCAACACACGTTTTGAAATATTTTCAAAACATTAATGTAATGGTTAAAGAGAAAGCATACTTGCATATTGTAAACAGATCATGAGCGATTCGCTCTCATCTGTAGGAGGTAGAGGTATTTATGCCCAGTTAATGAAAGTAGGTAGATTTAAATTCCAGATTTGACAGTTTTAGGAACAGGAGGGAAAACGACTATAGACACCCTCATCTTTGTATCATTGTATCAATTAAAGAGCATTGTATCATAAGCATAGAGCATAGAGAAGAGGAGAGATGTAGCAAATAGTTGTAGAGAAGAACCCATGTATAGAAGTTCTGAATTTATATATGAAGTTTTGATTCAGATTCATGGTGTTATGATGCTTTCTGTGTATACATGCTGAATGGTATGCTTATGGTTGTTTATTCTCTCTGTTATGCATTTGCTTTAATATTGTGTGAATGTATGATTTCATGTTGAATGTTTGAAGTCTGAGAGAGAGAGGAAATGGGTTTCAATTGTTTCTCATCCCGAGTGACAAGTTCCTGCAAGGAGTGCAGTGAAACGTCCACAAGGAGTGCATTGACAAAGACTTATAGTTTATCTCTGAAAGCTCAGGAGAGATATTGTTGTTCTCATTCTCGCAGAAGTGCAGGTGAAACACAGAAGCTATGCAAGGTGTGCACAGGTTGGTTGAAAGCTCAGAACTTATCAACTAAGGGGTGAATTGAAGGACTGTTGTTGCAGGAGAGTGCACAGAGTCAAGAACTCAAATACTTAAAAGTATTTGAGTGATTACTGCAAGGAGTGCGTGCATGAGTCTTTTCGAAAGCTCAAAATTGCAAAGAAAGCTCAGAAGGGGTAGCGTCGTTGAAGTATTCAAAGGAGGACAAGGTCGAACTACTTCGAAGGGAGACAAGATTCGAAGTCATCCAGCAGAAGTTAAGTCCCAGTGGAAGAACCTTGGTTTATTTCGCAGGAGTTATCAAGGAGCAAAGAGCGGTCAAAATTCTCTGT
The DNA here is from genome assembly GCA_900067695.1 of Picea abies. Lineage (NCBI taxonomy): Eukaryota > Viridiplantae > Streptophyta > Pinopsida > Pinales > Pinaceae > Picea > Picea abies. Next base: position 10,134 of record CBVK0100982417.1, read on the forward strand.
GGGGAATTCCTGAAATCACGAGGACCGTAGGATCTAGGGAAGTTGCAGGGTGGTTAGAGGCAGGCAAGCTTTCCACTCTAGGATCCAGAATTAACGCGGACCGTTGATTGTGCTTTGCACCAGCCGTCGGATAATTTTGGCATTTCGGGGATCCTAACGACAAGGAGTCGAGCATGGGGAAACGAAAATCCCGAAGACGCGAGTTGTGACGGAAAGTGGATTAGAGTTTTGGGATTTTGGCACTTCGGGTGTCGGGAGACGGAGTAGATAGCGCTTTGGGAGCGAGAGTCCCAAAAACCCGGAAGGACAACAGGTGGCAGGAGTTTACGTCAAAGGTAGAAAACCACAAGGACGACAGGTGGCGTGTCTTCGTCAATTGTCGAAGTCAAACCTTGTGGACCGTGTCGGGGTTCGGAGGCCGAAGGATGGGGGAGCCTGGCATCTGGATTCGTGAAATTGCGAAGTCGGAAAACCGGATGAAGTGAGAAGCCCATTGAAAAGTCAACCTTTGTTGAGCGCATCAGAGTTCGGCAATTCGGGGTTTCATAGGTTGTAGGGACAAGAACCCTTGACATCAGGGATCACGAAATCGCGAAACCCGAAGTCCCAAAGTTGCGAAGGGCGCGATCCTATTTTGGGTAAGGAGATTTGGGTTGATGCTTCGTGTTTGATCATGTGGGCACACCCATAAGGACATGTGGATACACTGTTGTGTGTGAAGGGTATTTCTCGAGGGGAAGCCAAAGAGTCAATTAGACTCAAAGGGCAGATTAGAACGATCCTGCGCAGACCTTGGACCTGAGGGTTTGGGGGTCTGCGTCAGTTGTGGTATAAGAGCACAAAAAGAGTCTTTGCTTTCTGTAGTAGGGAAGGAAGAATATTTCTCAGCCATGTCGCCGAGAAGGAGAGACAGATCAATGCCTGATCCAGCAGTGGAAAGGGAAATGCGTGAACTACGTGCTAGTCTTGATGCCATGGAGACAGCACAGAGGCGCACAATCGACAATGGGGATATCAGTGAGGCTGAAAGTGAAGATGAAGCTGGATATGAAGGAGAAGAAGTAGCAGTGAAAGATGATGTAGATGAACGCCTATTCAGGGTTGTTGCAAGGATAGGTGCCAAGGCAAAAATGGAGATTCCCATGTATGAGGTGAACCTGGACATTGAAGAGCTTCTAGATTGGATTAGGGCTCTGGATAAGTACTTTTATTATGAGGATGTCGATGAAGACAAGAAGGTTAAACATGTTGTCACTAGACTAAAAGGGCATGCAACATTATGGTGGGATGAACTGCAGGCTGAGAGACGTTGCAAAGGAAAGAAGGAAATCAAGAGTTGGGATAGAATGGTTGTGAAGATGAAAGCCAAATTCATACCCAAGGATTATCAAATCACTCTGTTTCGGAGGATGCAAAATTTGAGACAGAAGCTGACGTCAGTGAAGGAATACACTGAAGAATTCTACAAACTAAACATCAGAGTAGGTCATTAAGAAAGTGATGATGAAAAGGTTGCCAGGTACATGAATGGTTTGAGATATGACATCCAAGATGAGATGAGCATGATGATCATTCAAAATGTAGAAGATGCTTATTAGATGGCTTTGAAAGCTAAAGAGAAGCTGGGCCAAAAGCAAGGTCAAAGAGGCTGAGGCAGAAGTCAAGCCAGAGGAAAAACAATTGCCCAAGATGGGAATCAGAAACCTAAAGAAGATTGGAAGAAACCTCAAACTCAAACTAAGAGAGGTGGAAGCTCACAGAGAGGACAATATGCTGATAGGAATACTTTTCCTCGAACCAAAGGAAGAGGAAGAGGTAGAGGTGGAGAAATAAAATGCTTTACCTTTGGAAAAAATGGACACAAATCCTATGAATGTCCAGATAGAAAGAGAGAAGGAGGTGAGACTCACATTGCCGAAGCACATGGACGAAATGTTGAGGTAGAAGATGCTGAGGGTAGAAGATCATTGATGATGAGCAAAGTTCTCTTAACGCCAGAGAAAGAGGCAGAGAACCCAACCCAAAGGAACAGACTTTTTCGGACTGCTTGCAAGACCAAAGACAGGGTATGCAAAGTCATCGTGGATAGTGGTAGCACAAACAATATCGTTTCTACAGAGATGGTAGAAAAACTGGAGCTGGAGACTATTGAACATCCAAGCCTATACAGAGTTTCGTGGCTACAAAAAGGACATCAGGTAAATGTCACTAAACAATGTTTAGTTGAATTTAAAATAGGAGGATATAAGGATGAAATACTATGTGATGTCATTCCCATGGATGTTTGTCATCTATTGCTGGGTAGACCATGGCAATATGATAGAAATGTGATTCATTATGGGAGAAAGAACACATACACCCTGGAGAAGAATGGGAAAACTCACATGTTGTTTCCGATCAAGGATAAAGAAGTAAAACCTGAGGTAATCAACACTGTACTTCTCATGAGTGGGAAGGAACTTCTTAAGGAGGTTAAGAAGAAGGAAGATACACAATTCATCGTGGTTAAGAAGTCTATAATTGTTTTAGCCAATACAAGAGTGGATGATTTACCAGAGGAAATCCAGAAGCTGCTGGAAGAGTTCATTGATATAGTAGTGGATGAACTACCTCGTTCATTTCCACCGATCAAGAGTATAAGTCATCACATTGATCTTATACCTGGAGTTAGTTTACCAAACAAAGCAGTGTAAAATTGATGCCGCAGGAGAATGAAGAGGTCAAGACACAAGTCCAGGACTTAATGGACAAAGGGTTGATTCGAGAAAGCTTGAGTCCATGCGCTGTTCCAACAGTGCTCAGCCCAAAGAAAGATGGAGGCTAGAGAATGTGTACGGACTCGAGGGAAATCAACAAGATTACCATCAGATATAGATTTACATTGCCAAGGATGGATGATTTGATGGATTGCTTGAGTGGAGGAAAGTTTTTTTCAAAGATTGATTTGAAAAGTGGATATCATCAAATTCGTATGAGAGAAGGTGATGCATGGAAGACAACCTTCAAGACAAATGAAGGGCTGTATGAATGGCTTGTTATGCCATTTGGATTAACAAATGCGCCTAGTACTTTCATGAGGTTGATGAACAAAGTCCTGAAGGAGTTTATCGGGAAGTTCGTCATCGTATATCTTGACGATATATTAATTTTCAGCAAGACATAAACAAAACACTTGAAGCATTTGGCTACAGTGATGAGAAGATTACAACAAGAGAAGTTGCTGATAAATATGAAGAAATCAACATTTATGAGGACATAACTCATTTATCTGGGTTTTGTTATCTTTGCAGATGAGCTGAAAATGGATCCGGATAAGGTGGATGCGATTAAAAATTGGCCATCACCGAAAGGTGTGTTGAAGTTCGAAGCTTCCATGGTTTAGCTAGTTTCTACAGGAAATTCACTCGAAATTTTAGTGGGATTAGCGCACCAATGATGGATATGGTGAAGAAAAGACACAAAGCTTTTCACTAGACAGAGGAAGCAGAGAAGAGTTTCAACTTGCTGAAGAAAAAGATTACTGAACAAACAATTCTGGTGTTGCCAGATTTCAGTAAGACGTTTCAGGTCAAGTGTGACGCTAGTGGGTTTACAATTGGGGTGGTCTTGAGCCAAGACAACAGACCGATTGCATACTTCAGTGAGAAACTAAATGAGGCGAAGGTTAAGTACTTAATGTATGACAAGGAATTCTATGTGGTCATACAAGCGCTGAAGAAATGGAGGCATTATTTGGTTCCTAAGGAGTTTGTTTTGTACAATGATAATCATGCCTTACAATTCGTGACTCAACAAGAGAAGTTGAACCAAAAGCATGAAAAATGGATTGAATACATGTAGAATTTTACTTTTGTAATTAAACATATTTCTGGAACTGCTAACAAAGTTGCTGATGCTTTGAGTAGGAAATGTTTTCTTATGCAAGAATTTAGAGTCAAAACTTTGGGTTTTGATAACCTCAAGGACATGTACAGAGATGATCCAGATTTTAAAGAGGCGTATGAGGTGTCTGAGAATCCAATTCTCAGGGACAAAATCCAGTGGACCGAATATATGATCCAGGATGGATTATTATTTAGAGGCAATCAATTATGTATTCCAAAATGCTCCATGAGGGAGGATCTGTTGAAAGAAAAACATAGTGGAGGATTGGCCGGACACTTCGGTCATGATAAGACGTTCTCAAAGTTGAATGGCTCATATTTTTAGCCAGGAATGAGGACATATGTTAAGAAATTTGTGGACAGATGTAGAATTTGTCAGCACACAAAGGGAAAAAGGCAGAACACAAGGTTATACCAACCATTACCCATACCTGAGAGGCCGTGGGACGCAGTGAGCATGGATTTTATTTTTGGGTTGCCAAGGACACAAAGAGGTTGTGATTCAATCTTTGTGGTAGTCAATAGATTTTCCATGATGGCACATTTTATACCATGTCAGAAAACCAACGAGGCAACTCATATTGCGAACCTGTTTTTCAAGGAAGTTGTCAAACTTCACGACTTACCAAGAAGTATTGTTTCTAATCGAGACACCAAGTTCATGGGACATTTCTGGAGGACTTTATGGAAAAAGTTGGGGACAAATTTGTCATTTAGCTCAACTTATCATCCTCAGACGGATGGGCAGACAGAAGTTGTAAACAGAAGCTTGGGAGATTTACTGAGAAGCCTAGTGACTAAACACCACAGTCATTGGGATCACATTATGCCGCAGGCGGAATTTGCTTATAATGATTCGATCAATAGAAGCACAGGTCAGAGTCCATTCCAAATTGTGTATGGAATGCAACCAAGGGGAGTTTTTGAATTGAAGGATTCAAAACAAAATGAAACTAGAAGTGCTAGTGCAGATGATTTTGCAGAGGCAATGAAGCAACTTCACAGCCAAGTGAGGGAACGTTTGCAAAATTCGAGTCAAGAGTATAAACACAGAGCAGATCAACACAGGCTAGAACTTTAGTTTGAAGTTGGTGATCTGATTCTTGCACATCCAAGGAAAGAAAGGTTCCCAAGGGGAACATATAACAAACTGAAAAATTAAGAAGATTGGACCATGCAAGGTCATAAAGAAATTTGGGGCAAACACATATGAGATTGAATTACCCGATGGGATCAGAGTTTCACCGATATTCAACATCTTATATTTGTACCCTTACAGAGATGGAGAAACAGGAGCAGAAAGTGAACAAACAGAGGTTCAGTGGACTAAAAAAATGCCTATAGCTGAACAACCACAGATGGAAAGTATACTTGAATACCAGGAGAAAAGAGTATTTTGAATACTTGGTCAAATGGAAGGGACATCCAGTTGAAGATGCTAGTTGGGAGAATGAAGCAGAGATTCAGAAGCATGGAAAGATCGTGCAAGAGCTCATGAACAAGAGTTCATGAAAATTTTCAAGCAAGAGAGTATGATGCAGGAGCATCGTAAGCAGTCAAGTGAGCGTGAAGGGGAAGACAACTGGAAGATCACCAATGCACATTTTGAAATATTTTTGAAACATTAATGTAATGGTTAAAGAGAAAGTGTACTTGTGTATTGTAACTAGATCATGAGTGATTCACTCTCATCTGTAGGAGGTAGAGGCATTTATGCCCAATTAATGAAAGTAGGTAGATTTAAATTCCATCAATTAAAGAGCATTGTATCATAAGCATAGAGCATAGAGAAGAGGAGAGCTGTAGCAGAGAGTTGTAGAGAAGAACCCATGTACATAAGTTTTGAATTAATATATGAAGTTTTGATTCAGATTCATGGTGTTATGATGCTTTCTGTGTATACATGCTGAATGATATGCTTATGGTTGTTTATTCTCTCTGTTATGCATTTTCTTTAATATTGTGTGAATGCATTATTTCATGTTGAATGTTTGAAGTCTGAGAGAGAGAGGAAATGTGTTTCAATTGTTTCTCATCCTGAGTGAGAAGTTCCTGCAAGGAGTGCAGTGAAACGTCCGCAAGGAGTGCATTGACAAAGACTCAGATTTTATCTTTGAAAGCTCAGGAGAGATACTATTGTTCTCATTCTCACAGAAGTGCAGGTGAAGCACAGAAGCCGTGCAAGGTGTGCGCAGGCTGGTTGAAAGCTCAGAACTTATCAACTAAGGGGTGAATTGAAGGACTGTCGTTGCAGGAGAGTGCACAGAGTTGAGAACTCAAATACTTAAAAGTATTTGAGGGATTACCGCAAGGAGTGCATGCATGAGTCTTTTCGAAGGCTCGAAATTGCAAAGAAAGCTCAGAAGGGGTAGCACCGTTGAAGTATTAAAAGGAGGACAAGGTCGAAATACTTCGAAGGGATACAAGGGTCGAAGTCATCCAGTAGAAGTTAAGTCCCAGTGGAAGAACCTTGGTTTATTTCAAGGAGCAAAGAGCGGTCGAAATTCTCTATGGGGAATTCCCAAAATCACGAGGACCGTAGGATCCAAGGAAGTTGCAGGATGGTTAGAGGCAGACAAGATTTCCACTCTAGGATCCAGAATTAACGTGGACCGTTGATTGTGATTTGCACCAGCCGTCAGATCATTTCGGCATTTCGGGGATCCTAACGACAAGGAGTCGAGCACAGGGAAACGAAAATCCCGAAGTCGCGAGTTGCGACAGAAAGTGGATTAGAGTTTCGGGATTTCAACACTTCAGGTGTCGGGAGATGGAGGAGACAACGCTTTGGGAGAGAGAGTCCCAAAAACCTAGAAGGACGATAGGTGGCAGGAGTCTACGTCAAAGGTAGAAAACTACAAGGATGACAGGTGGCGTGTCTTTGTCAATTGGTGGAGTCAAACCTTGTGGACCGTTTCTGGGTTCGGAGGCCGAAGGAAGGGAGAGCCTTGCATCTGGATTCACGAAATTGCGAAGTCCGAAAACCCGATGAAGTGAGAAGCCCGTTGAAAAGTCAACCTTTGCTGAGTGCATCGGAGTTCAAAGTTCGGGGTTTCGGAGGTTGTAGGGATAGGAACCCTTGACATCAGGGATCGCGAAATCGTGAAACCCGAAGTCCCAAAGTTGCGAAGGGCGCGATCCTATTTCGGGTAAGAATATTTGGGTTGATGCTTCGTGTTTGATCATGTGGGAACACCCATAAGTACCCATGGATACACTATTGTGTGTGAAGGGTATTTCTCGAGGGGAAACCAAAGAGTCAATTAGACTCAAAGGGAAAATTAGAACGATCCTGCGTGGATCTTGGACCTGAGGGTTTGGGGGTTTGCGTCACTTCCATCTCCAGATCAAATAGATCTGCCAACAACATCCGAAGCCATATGGATTCACAAATGGCAGAACATGAAACAATGTATTCTTCTTCTACCATGCTGAGAGCAATGCTTGATTGCTTTCTACTTTGTCATGAGATCATGGAAGACCCTAGACTGAAACAACATCCTGAAGTTCTCTTTCTGTCAGAGACACTTCCAACCCAATCTAAATCGATATAACCACTTAGTCTGAAGTCACGATCTCCATTATAACTGAGACCACAATCTAATGTACCCTTAAGGTACCTCATCACATGTTTTGCAGCAACCAGGTGAACACGTATGGGCTCTACCAGAAATTGACTCAAGGTGTTCGCAACAAAAAATATATATGGACCAGTGTTTTTCGAATACATCAACGATCTAATGATCTGTCTGTACATCATAACATCAATCAGTTCTAACGAAGTGTCAACCGGGAGCTTCAACTTTGTTTCCATGGGTGTATTCATGGATTTGCACTCCAAC
>CBVK0100982417.1:17864-40321 GCA_900067695.1 Picea abies
TCTTCAGTATTTCAACTGCATACTTCCCTTGGTTAAGGAAGATCTTCTCTGGGCTCTGCCAAACTTCAAGACCTAAGAGATAAAGCATTAGGTATTTCATTAAAATCTGTAGTGAGCTTCTTCTGCAATCTGTGATACGATTTTCTTCATCTTGTCAAGAATACATCATCTACATATAGTAGTAACATCACTGGCTCATCATTCATAACCTTGAGATAAAGGTTAGAATCAACTTTACTCTTGGTAAGGCCCAAGCTCTTCAGGAAACTATCAATTTTTCCATATCAAGCTCTAGGAGCTTGCTTCAACATGTACAGATACTTCTTCAACCTGCAAACCTGAGTCTTTCTATCTTCAACTTCAAACCATTTTTTCACATTACATTGTACCAATCTGGTACACTTGCTCAATTGAAACTCAATCTGCACAATCATATGCTAGCTCTATGTGCTTTCTTCAAAGCACTATCTGTCTCAGTGCCAGAGAGTATGTCCTCTCCTCATTCTACAAATATTCTTCTGGAAGTGGGATTCTGCACCTGTAGTTGATCTGAAGTTGAGAATGGATTCTCCCTTCTCACTGTGACTACTGAAATATGAGAGTAACTCCTCTACTTCATCATGGAAACAACTTCATCTTGAAACTGAGAGTGTCTCAATAACTGATATTGAAGGTAGATCTTCTTCTTTCATGGAGGTAACTCTATCTTTTATTGTAGCCATGCCTCCATGACCCAACTAATGTAACGCACCAACTTCCACTCAATTTTAAATATGGGGATTGGTCCCCTTGCATCTCATACTATATATGAATCATGGTTGTTCTGGTTGTCTTCATAAATACTGGAACTATTTCTCCAATTATTGGAGTAAGTGTCTCGTCATAGTCTTCTCCCTCTTTCTGGGAGAATCCTCTGGACACAATTCAGTCTTGTACATATGCAACATGCTTGATATGTTAGATCAATCTTGGAAGTAAAAAATAACTTCCTTTCTAGTCTCATAGAAAAATCCATATCCCAGTCTTTTTGACTGACTTCCTTCTCTATCACTGAAACAAGGGAATCTTCCTAGGAGATTGCATATCTCCTAGAAGTCTCTGAAGCTACGATCTAGCCTTCGCATGGCATCTGTCTCCTAGTCTTTGAAGTTGTCTCTTAATATGATCCTTTCTAAGATCAGGATTGCTCTTGATTTCTTTTGAGTCTACAAGGACTTCATCATCTCTTATGGGGTATACTTGGTGTTGAATACCAAGTCTAAATATGAAAAGTTGAGTCAGACTTCAAGCAAAGTCTTCTTCCTGTCAAGGTGTCATTATCTTTTGAACAAGTCTATTGTGAGTTCTTGTTCTAATGCTCAGTCATATTTGGAACCTTCTACTCCTTACAATCAATCTCCATATGAGATACTGTGGATCTCAAAAATAGCTTCTTATTCATCTTCTTTGGTACATGGATGTATATGGTCATGTACATAATATTTTTTAAGTCTCATCTAATCTATTTCCTTCTGCAACCTTCACTATAACTTCATCAGGGTTATCACTTGTAACCTGAAATAGGGTCAACAAAACAACAAGAAATAATAATACTCTTTTGATAATAATAATAAAACAATAGCACAAATAATCGTTAAAGTAACTCCTTTAGAGCTTTCACTTGTGACCCGTCTGAAACAAAGATCAACAGTAATAAATAACGAGATCAACACTCTTCTAGTGTTGTGATCAAACATTCATCCAAGGTAACCTGGAACCAACAAAATAAGTTTCTCCTAGAGGAGATGTTAGTTATATCTGGTGAGTGATCACACTAAACATTTACCTCAATAAGCTCACATGCTACGAAGTATAATACTTTTCAAAGAATGCTATCTCAACTATAGTGTTTACTTGGAATGGGGTAGTTATCAACTTTGTCATGTGCAACTTTGAATCTTATCAACTTAATTAATCAAACCTGGAACCTGGAGTCTTGTCCTCAAGAATGAGTGTGTTTCTTTTCTTCCAAGTCTCCTTCACTCAATATGACAAGTGCTTTCTTCAACATGTCTTCTATACTAAGAAAATATGCTATCTTGACAGAAAGTTGGGTTAGAGAATAAAATCTACGATCTCAATTTTAATCCATCTAATACCTTTACTTAAATTTTAACCAAAGGTTAGTATGATGGTCATAGCTTCAACATGCAACCTAGATCAAAATAATCTCATAACAAATAGATGCATATCAAAATAATCAAACCTGGGTTGTACTATTCCTCTGAATGTGTTGGATCTTGAGATCCTTCTGGATCTATGGCAAGAGATCCCTTCTCCTGCAAATACCCTTTAAAGCTTAACAGTTTAAACATATGTGAATACATACCTCTGATAGTATTTGCAGGTAGTGGCACCATCTAATAGGAACAATAATAATTACCAACTCTTAAAAACTTCAAGGGTGACTGCAACTGGTACTGCAACTGACATTGCAACTGATTCTGAAACTGCAACTGCAACTGCAACTTAGAGTTTTATGAGGAAACCCTAATTTTTCAAACTTCAAATTTTTAAATTTTGATCCAGGGGCTAGATGCGCTGAGTTGAGGCGAGTAAGCTGGTGCAGTCAAATTTCTGAAAATCCAAAATTTACCCCTTGAAACTAAGCTTGGAGAATTTTGGACTCATACTTCTGGTACTGGTTCTGGTTTCCTTGTTTTTCTGGTTTTCTGGTACTTCTGGTTTTCTGGTATTTCTGGTTTTCTGGTACCATTCAAAACTAGGGTTTGACTTTTCGAAGGCTCTATCCACTGAAAAGGTGCGCTCAATATGCCAAAATCTTCAGTAGGGTAGGGCATATTTTTCTGTATGGGTTTTAGGCAAAAATTCCTCTCCAACAAAAAGCCCTAATTTTCTTGTACAACAATAATGACGTTTTTCTTTATCCAGTGAAAGATGCTGTCTTCATCTTAGCTCTGACACCATGTTAATTTTTGAGCTATTATTAGGTTTCTTTTCAATTTACTAGATAACAATAACATAGGTAGGATCACTGAGAAAAACACAATCACAAGATACACAACATTTATCCTGGGAAACCATCATGGGGGAGAAAACCCAGCTAAAAATTCCTTAATATAGATAGCCAATACAATGCCAAGACAATAAACCAAACACTAGAGAATATCATCCACTGAGCAATGTGCCTCTCTCTTCCTTCTTCTCCCAACTGCAGCTACCAAACTTGCGCACTGAGTGAGCGAATGAGTGAGTGCTCAAATGAGGCATTGGCCTCCTTTATTTATACAAACTGGTAGGTGATGGAAAGGTGTCTCTTCACTGGGCAAGGACGACTTGTCTTCTTAGTGGTTAAAACCAATTTAATTATCTTGGGGGTCGACTTCTCAATTTGCATAATATATTTAGGGTTTGACCAATCCATAAAAGGGGATTTGGTCAATTACAATGCTCGACATGAGCAATCCACAAAAGGGGATTTATCTAATGAACAATAACTCAATAATAAATAGAATACTCTTTGTAGTTACAATATTTCAACACATGGAACCCTAGTCTCCATCCATGAAACCCTAAACCTACAACAATAGAAGAACAATAAATATTAGCAATTCAATAAAGTAAAATAAAGTAAAGAGAAAGGAATTAGGAGAAGAGAAGGGAGAAGCCATTACCTTCATCATGGGGGTTCCCCCCTAAAACCTTATCCTCCATACATGGAACCCTAAATCCGTAACAACAAAAAAATATTAAACATTAGAAAATCAATAAAGAAAAATAAAAATAAAAAAGGAAGGATGAGATAAAAAAAGGAAGAATCTATTACCATCCTCATGGAAGTTCCTCTAGGAAACTATAATCCTATCCTCTATGAGGATGAAAACCCAAGAGATGAAACTCTGAGAGAGAAAGGAGAAATGAGAAGAAGAGAAGAAAAGAGAGGAAATGAGAAAAGAATGAGAGAGTAGGATTTGAGGGGTTTTATGAGGGAAAATAAGAGATTTTAATTAAAATAACAAAAATACCCTCACAATCATGAGGATTGAGACAAATGGCTTATTTTTAGCCATTGATCTTTTTAAATTTTCTTTTTGAATAGTTTCCCTCACTTTTATTGAGTTACAAAGAAAACTTGATGCTAAATCCGATGTTAAATTCGAAGCTAATGATGCTATGCTTGGTGTTGACTTGTGAAATAACACCAATTTTAGCAATGTACCCTAAAATATTGTCAATATTTCATCAAAAAATACAAAAAAACACTAAAAAGGTAAATGGAAGTAAAAATGAAAGTTAAAAAGAAGCTACGACACAATTTTTTGTAGTGGTTATTTTAGCTCCAAGGAAACAAATTTTCTATGAGCTCGACCTTTCATCCGTAAACACATGACTAGACTAAGGTTGTGAACAAGTGCCTTAAAGGATACCTTTGTTGCTTTGTTGCTAATAAACAATCATAATGGATTAAAATGCTACCCTTGCCCGAATGGTGGTATAACACTTCATATCATACAATGTCCAAGACTAACCCCATTCAAATCACTTTATAGCTATCCTCCACTAAGCCTTGACAATTCCTTCTAGATATAAAGTCCAAACAATTGCAACTCATAGACAGAAGGTTCACAATACCCTACAACTTCTCTAGGCAATCTTATGCTCACACAAAACAAAATAAAGCAGCAAGTCGATAAGAATTGTTTTGAAGAATAGTTTTCAATGGGTGATTGGGTTTAGCTTAACCTTCAACCTTACAAACAATTGTCCATGAAGAAAACATGTAGCCAAAATTTCTCTGGACCCTACAAAATTGGGGAGAATGCATATGCCTTAGACTTATCTTCCTCTTCATGCATTCACAATGTCTTCCATGTCTATTTTCTAAAAAACAATCTTGGGAATCACATTCTAATTCAAACAACATTAGTAGAGTTAGATGAAGAAGGAAAACTCATTTTGGAGCTAGAATTAGTTGTATACACTGAGCAAGTGATGACCTCAAAAGACCATCACTGATTATCTAATCAAATTGAAGAATATTCTTTCTAAATATGCCACATGGGAATCATATGATTTGATTAAGATCTATCCAAGATTACTGAATCTTTCAGGTCAAAGCCTCTTCTAAAAGGAGGGCATGTTATGTACCTACCAACACTACTACTCTCTTCTTCTCTTTATCTACCTTTATCTATATCTTTCTCTCTTTTACCATGATATGTAAGAGCCACACTAATTGTTCCACATCCACTATAATATTTTTTTTTTCTTTATTTACGTCTACTCTTTAAATAAAACATCATATGTATGGAGGGGTTATGTTGATATATGTAAACTTATTAGAGGTTATCCCCTCGAAGTGGTATTGGAGGTTTCCCCCTCAAAGTGGTTGGTAATATAATATCTTCTTCTTTTACGTCATTACTTCTTGTTCGTTAGTAGAGAAACAACTTGGTATGTTTTTATATTGAATGTTAATGGAATATTTATATTCATATCATAAATTTTAAGTAGCATATCCTTCCAACAGATAAATATTTTTTTGTGTGCACTGATGCATGCATTGAAGGAATTGTTGAAGTTCTCATTCACGATAATCATGTAGTATTCTATGAGTCATAGAAATTGAAAGAAAATGAGAAAAAATATATTACTCATAACTTGCAACTTGTTACAATAGTGCATGTTCTTAAAATTGGGAGACACTATTTAATGGGCAAGAGATTGAACTTAGAACCAATCAAAACAACTTGAACTATTTATTTGACCAACAAATCTTAAATGCCAGGCAAGTATGGTCATTGGAATTTCTCTATGAATTTGATTTTGAGATCAATTACATAAAAGGTAAAGAAAACAAAGTTGTTCATGCACTCAGTAAGAAGATGCATGTATCATTTGCTAGCATTTGTAAAAATTATATTTGAAGAAGAGAGTGATTGATTCCCTTACTAAATATGAACATTATATTCACATGAAATATGGATTACTATACGAGAAATTAAAAAAATAGATACTATCAATTGAATGATGATGGGGTTCTTATTTACAAAAATATAGTGTGTTGATGCGAGGAATGGAAATTCCTCACTCAAGCATTTTCGAATCTCACTAGGCTAAGGTGAGATAGGAGAGAATTTTACCCTGGGTTTATAACCTAGACAAAATTATCAATCAGCCCTTAAGAAATATATTCTTGGGCCTGATGCTATTATCAATTTGTGTGTTTTTGCTTAAACAAAATAAAAATAAAAGTAAAAGAGTTTATATGAGAATGTTTATAAATTTAATATGAATGAAATAAAGAATACATACAATATGAAAACTAGTAACACAAGTCTCAATTGAGAATAAACTAGATTTTTATTAATGATGACTATTCTGAGTTACAACCAAATGCCTCTTTTCAAACCCCTACGAGGGTAAGGACCAAAATCAGACTTAGAAGTCTAGGATGGAATTTTAACAATCATACAAATACAACTAGTGTTTGAAAGAAAATGATCAAGGATGAATTGTACTGGATCAATCAAGTAACAAGCTCATCAAGTCTTGACTCTGCAAAATAATCTTAATTAGAATTGAAAATTAGTTCAGGAATTCTAATAAAACTAAATAGAATTCCAAGATAAATTAATGACCTTTTTAAGTATGTCAAATACCAATACTTCTTAGTACTTTCTTCTTTGACACCTTTAGAATGATCCTGCTCTCAACAAGAGGATTTAGCTCATTTAAAGAACTAAAAAAAAATGAAAGAATGAAATTCATAAATCTCAATATGAAACGAGAGCAAACCTTGTCAAAAGTATTTCTCTCTAATTCCTCATGCCTTCTTTGTCCTTCTTTTCTTTCTTTTATTCTCTCAAAGGTAGTTCTCCAAGTACTTGAACTACTTTAAGTTATTTAAGTTAAATAAATTTAGGTAATAAATAGGACAAGTAACTTTATGATAAGGATAATTAATAAATAATATAATAACTAAATCAATGGGGTCTCCCTCTATTACTCACCCTTTATTTCAATAATCAATTACATATTTTCCTTGTTGCTCCACAATATAATCATCAAATATAGAAACATCAACATCATATAGCATACCATAAACATGCATTCAAAACACCATGACATATATGACTTGTATCTCCCATAAATTAACATGATATTTTAAAGTTTCAAAAATAAATATCATGGTTCTGCCATCTATACAAAATAGTGTCGTAGTCAAATTTCATGATAAACAAAATCAAAATAACCAAGGTAATTTCTTTTTGAATTTTTTTTCCCTTTCCCCGATGAAGTCTTCATACTGAGACTTATTTTCGTCTAGTTGGACTACTTCTAGATGTAAATATCTCAAACTTCTCTTACCACCTCTTGCTGATTTTATCTTGGAGTGAGCCGAGGAGGAATATTTTACCATGCTGGTAGAGCTAATTGGCTACTTTCTTTTTTCAACTTGAGATCCATGAGGCCTAGTTTTGTGATCTTTCGGAGTAGGAGGAGGAGGAGGCATAGATGTGGTCGTAGCAACAATATGGACTAGTAGTGTTGGGAGAACCGAAGGAGAAGAAAAAGATGCATTAGTAGCAACAATATGAACTAGAGGAGGAAGGGGGTAAATGGGCCATTGATTGGAACCAGAAGAAGGATTGGCATGTATTCTATCCCATCCATCATTATGAGGATACACAGGGTATTAAAGAACATTGAAAATACCGGGGTGAGGTTGCAAGATAAAATTAAAAGGTACATGGGGCTAAGGAAAGGCATGCTGTCCACCAAGATTTAAGTGTCTAGTTTGGACCAGCTACTGAAATTCATTAGAATCAACATGAAAGTGAATAGATAACTTTAATGTCTTATGCCCCCTAGATCGCCAAAATGTGTTAGGGAATCTGCCTTTTCTTCCTCTATTTTCCCCTATGCTACTACTCTTGCCGAAGAAGCTCATCTATATCCATCATAGTCAAATTAATACATGCATAAGGCACAGTCATATAAAACATCCAACACAACTTTTCATCATGATTAAATTGACTCCGACATAACACAACCATGCAACACAAAGAAGGAAATGAATGGAAAAAGTGAAATAAGGATAAAAGTACAACTCTGAAACCATTCATCCCACAACATCCATATTTGAAATCCGTATATGCAGACCACTACTTCTTCAAGATATGTATACAAAAAATTACAAGGTGATTGTACAAATCCTTAAACCATATATGCTAGTATTATCATGAAATTCAATCGGTCTAGAATTTTCTTCAAGACATATTCGATCATTCATATATGTTGTAATAAAGTTTTTCCTTCAAATAATCATGCTGGTCATGCATCCATACTTTTTCTTTCATAATCATTTCATCTTTAAGTATATAGACATGGTAAGAATGGAACATGAATTTAAATGGACAGGATTTGAGGGAAATAACTTATGTAAAGTGAAATTAATGAGGGAAATGAATCTATATAACAACCAATATGATTGTCATCATTTTTCTTTTATGCCAATAAAACATAATTCATTGTATGTATTACATGAATAACATATCCATTAAAACCAATCATATGCATGAGCCCTTTAATGTACCCGTCTTTCCAAGCCATAACCATAAGCAAACATATCTTCGCTATTGAATCCATGTTATTAAATGCTCGAATTGAAACTATAAAAATACAATTATAGACTGATGCCCATAAAAGTTCAATCTCAATAGAAATCTCAAAAATATAACCACAACCCATTAAAATTCAATTATTTGAACTCTGTTCCAAAATCATCAACCAATCAACGCTGCCAACCAATAATAAAAAATGGAACGAACTATACCAATATGACATGCATGTGCAACTTGACCAACCCAAGTCGAACCTGAAGAATATTTCAACAAAAACCACAATGAATCGAAAGCATGGCTCGAATGGAAATGACATCATGTATTCGGATATGAAAGACTTGAGTTCGAGTTTGTAGCTGCAGTTTCAAGTTTGCAACTCATGATTTTGAAACTGTTATATTTATACTTAGTTCGAATAGATTCATATTTTTAGTGGAGTTTAATATTTTCTTCAAAAATATCAATCCCAACCGAAAATAGGAGTTAGTTAGTATGAATAAGAAATGTTTCTTCACAACCAAAATTAAAATGCCAAAATGCTTATTTTTCAATGAAGAGGACATGATTGTATATGATTCTGGTGACCCAGGTTCGAGCTTGTGAGGCTTATTACAAGATTAGAGTTAAAAACTCGTCACCTCTTTTAAAACCAATAAATTCGGGAGCAAGGAAAAACGTTGAAGAACTAATTGTACGCAATTTTATAAAACCAAACCAATCACCAAATTCAAGATTCAACTTAGCCATAACCCATGTTGAAAAACTTCAATCACATAATTTTAAACCAGACCAACAACTTGGGACAAACCCAAGAGCATGCAAACAATTTATACTAAGTGGGTTGGATTCTGTATTCATCTTTCAATAGAGAAAACAATTATACATAACTAAATTTGAAACCATGTACACCTCCAGGTATAAACCTTTCCATTTGGGTTCGACCCAAAACAAATTGCTAGCTTTCACAACAAGACTTGGATATGAGTTGAAAAACACAAAACAAAACCCATGACTATAATCTCATAAAATAAATGGTTTTTTATCAGACTGACCAGAGAAACCACGAAGGAGAAAAGAGAACTCAAGTTTCATTTTGCATGTGAGCCAGTAGCTGAGAAAAACAATATTTCCCCCTTGCAAATAAGAATGGAAAGTGAAAGAATGGAGTGTAATGAATACAACAATATTAACTCTGAGAAAACAATTATTTTTCCACCTTTTTCTTCAAGAAATGACAGAGAAGGGAGAAGAAGACATTCATGCACATAGTAATGCTAACCAGATCCAAATATAACCAGATTTAAAAGACAAGCATGTATCACACTAAATGCTAAATCAACTGCGAGCACATACCTTGTACAACAATGTTTTTAAAGCATATTTGAAGGGAGAATTAATTATGGAAACCATCAAAAGCGAGGGTCTCAACAATTAGAGATAAGAGCTTCTTTTCTCAACCTTCAACAGAGAAAACGACCCAAAACCAAGGCAAAAAGCTAATAATAGTGCATGTGACTCTGGAGTAAATTCCCACATCCTAACACTTTCAATGCATGGCCAACTCAATCACGTCTCCAACCTAACAATCCATTACATATGCATTCCATGTCAACAATCTATAACCCTTATAACATGCGGGATTTACACCATATCAAATCAAATAAACATTTGACTTGTTGCCAACAACTTGTAACCTTGAAACAAGCCATATCATGAAACACATACCTTTGTGAAATTGTTATTGAATGCCAACTATAAACTATGCATATCATATACCTTAATCTAAGTACAAGTCATATATTGGTTGTCTTCCATGCAAAGTATTACCTCCAATATGATGCTTCAATCATAACAACCAAACTTTTAAATAACTTGCGGTGATGCCCATTATAATATAACCCAAATTTAACACAAGCTATGGTATATGTAATATTTCATATATCAAGCCCTATGATATTTAAACCATATATAAAACCATATGGTCATGTATTGATCCAAACCTTTCCTTCAAAATATACAAACCATTGAACATGATGTATGTTTCCAAATGATATATATGGAGTTTTAATGGCTAAATTATATGCCATGTATCTCGAACTCAAAACTTAAACCACATGCTTTTCCTTAGATACCCTTTATGAATGCTGCCATGGTGCAAGAAGACATAGATCCTTTCCCATTTTTCATACTCAAACGCAAGTAAATCCTTTACAACTTCAGTCAATAAATAAGATTAAGCCATGCTTTCAAATGTCAAAACTAAAGTATATCATAATGAGAAAAGCTTTAGAAAACTAACATTTTCCTTCAATTCTTGGGGACCCCACCTATTAGCTATATAGTAGTGATAATAAAATTCTTCACAATTCTTTTGAGCATTTATAATAGGTGACAAATCTTTGAGTCAATATCTGGCAACTCCATAGGGGAGTCTGATTATAGCAGGCTAGAACTTACAATTTTTTTTTCTTTTATTTATTTATTTGAAACTAGAAATCAAGATTATTGGTGAGTTCTTCTCAAAATATTTTTGCAAAAAAAAAAACAAAAACTGATAAGATCTTGGAATGATTCACTCATGAAGGGAAGCATGGGAAAGAAGAAAAGGAAAGCAACTATAACCACCAAGTTTAAACAAGACATTTGTAGGTACGACAAAAACTATGTAAGTAGTTTTGCAGACCTAAAACCATTCATTTGAATCTGTTGTTTATTTTAGAATAGATTAATGAAATTTTTTCAACTTAATATTCAGACCAACAACTTCGATTAATACAGTTTTGACTCAGAAATTAAAATCAAAACAGAGAAAATAAATTTTAATCTAAAAGAGAGATAAAAGAATAAAACTATACAAGATAAATCAAAATTATATACAAGAAACATTGGTAGTAAAGAAGTCACCCAGGTTCGACACAATGTTTCAAATGTAAACCATTAGTCATATAAGGAAACAATCACTCATCCATGTCTTTCAACAAATAAGAATTATTACCAACAACATAGGTGATTATATAAGAAACTTTGTATGCTTACCTTTGTCAACATGAGCAGAATCCCAAAGTAGAACCTTTTCATCAGCTGCAAAAGTATCCGATTTTGCTTTCTTGTCAAAATATTTTGTTATGGATTACTACCTCTTCTTGAGATTTTCAAGAGCATAACTCCTTTGTTCTTCAAGGGGAAATAAGGCTTTAATCCTCTACGGTATGTCTGCAGAGTTAAACTCTTTAGTTTGCAATGCTAATCTAAGGGATATTAAATTGATTTCCACAGGCATAATAGCTTCTTGACCATATAACAGTTGGAAAGGAGTATGGACAATACTTGTTTTGGTGGTTGTTCGGTCTACCCAAAGTGTGCATGTGAGTAACATGTGCCACTAACGTGGTTTATCATTTATAATCTTATTTATAATATTAACCATATTTTTATTTGTGGTCTCATCTTGTCCATTCCCTTGCAGATAGTAAGTGGATGAAGTGAAGTGCTTCACCCAAAATTTATTAAGGAATTTTGTAAATTTTGCAGATATCAAAGTTGGTCCATTATCAGTGATAATTTCTATTAGAAGACCAAAATGAGAGAATATATTAGATTCCAAGAATAAGATTACCTATTCATCTTGTGAATTCTTTAGTGGCACAACTTCAATCCATTTAGTGAAACAGTCTATTGCTGTTAGGACAAAAATATATCCAGTAGAAGATGAAGGATTGATAGGACCAATGAAATCTAATCCCCATTTATAAAAAGGGAAATCAGGAAGAACTGGTTGCAAGGGCATGGCAAAGAACTTTTCTTTTCCTACAAAGTTTTGACATTGATAACAATCCTATGGAAATTTGTATGAATCTTTGAAAATTGAAGGCCAATGGTAACCGGACTCAAGATTTTGAATGCAATGGATTTTGTAACAAAATGGTTACCAATATGAATACCCGAGTCTGTTGATCCATGAATTTCCTTTAAATTTTTTTGGGTTATTGTATTGTCTACACAACGTAACACCAATCCATCAACAGTTATGTGGAAAAGAGAAGTACCCAAGATTAAATATTTGGAAGCTTCAAGATGAACCCTCTTGCATTGATGATATTCCAAATTTTCAAGACATTTTTGAAATTGCAGATAATAAATTATGTCCTTTTACCAAGGATGTTCTGCTAAATAAATATTTTCATCTTCAACAAGAAAAAGTGCAGACAATGCATCCTCATCATTTTCAAAAGAAACACCTGGTTTAGGATGTTGAGCCATGTGTAAGGCTAGATATCGTCCCTTGATTATGTTAGAAGTTGTTATTGTGAAATCATGTTCTTGAATCTTATCAAGCCAATGTGTAATTTTTCCTGAAAGATGTGTTTGAGAAAGAAAAAAATAACAACAAACAAATGGACTTTTACCTGTGTGCGCTTGCCTAAGATATAATGGCGAAAATTTTCAATAGCTTTTACAAGAGCATATGTATGTTTTTCAATCAAAGTATATTTAAATTCATTGTTTGATAAAATTTGGCTCATGCAAGCTATGGCATGGTCATTATTTTGATCATGTTTTTGAAGAAGAATAACATAAATTGCTTATTCAATAGCATTAGTATAGATAATGAAATCTTTTTCAAAATTCGGTTTCGCCAAAACTAGTGCAGAGCTGATTTATCTCTTGAATTCTATAAAACAAAAATTGGTATCATCATTTCATGAGAATGACCAATCTTTCTTAAGGATATTATGAATTGGTTTAACCATTCTTGCAAAATCAGGAATAAATCTTCTAACAAAATTGATTTTTCCCATAAAAGATTGAATTTCTTTTTTAGAAGAAGGGGCTTCAAGATTTTGGATTGTGATAACCCTCTCAGGATCAATACTAATTCGAGAATCAGAAACAATATGACCAAGAATTTTACCTTGTGTGGCACCAAAGATTGATTTTGTAGGGCTCAAGGACATTCCAAAATTTCTACAATGTGAGTAAAATTTTCTAAGATGAACAAAATGATCTTGTTAGTTTCTAGAATAAACAATTAAACCATCAAGATAAACTTGAATAATCTTATCGATAAGATCGTCAAAGGTTATTTGCACAACCCTATGAAAAGTATCACATGCATTTATTAGATCGTAAGGCATTCTTTCATATGCAAAGGTGCCCCAACGAGTAGTGAATGAGGTTTTATATCTATCATCCCTCTTGACTCTTATTTTATTATAACCTGAAAAACCATCAAGAAGTGACATCATTTGTGACTCTGCCACTTGCTACAAAATTAATTCCATATTTGGAAGAGGAAAGTTATCTTTTACACTTGCCCTATTCAAAGCATGAAAATCAACACATAATCTGATATCACCATTTTTATTTCACACTGGGACAAGATTAGATACCCACTCAGAATATTTTACAGGAAAAATAATGTGAGCATTCATTATTTTTTCAACTTCCTTTCTGATGGTAGCTTCCAAGGCAGGATTGATAGGTCTTTTCCTTTGCCTAACTGGTTTTGCTTCTTCCTTGATAGGAATATCATGATGGGTAACATTAGGATAAAAAACACTAAGATCCTCATATGACCAAGCAAATACATCTTTAAATTCACGAAATAACTCCATGAATTTATGTTTTTCTTCTTCTGAACATTGGGCTCCAATTTTCAAAGTCTTTGGATTATCAAGAGTCCCAATATTCAATGAAAAAATATTATCAATCCTTCTTTTTGACTCCTCCTCTTCCTTTTATTTCTTGTTTCTAACATCACTAGACGAGAATGAGATCTCAAGAGGAGTCAGTCCTTTAGGATATCTATTGTCTTCCAAATAAATAATATCCTTTCATTTAATAGGCCCATTTTGTAAGAAAGAACATATAATTTTGCCATCAGGAAAAAATTGACATGATTCTACATTATTTGGAAAATGTGGACAATATAAAAAAATGAATGTACAATCACGCCTTTGAGGAAACAATTGCCTTGTAGGACTAGCTGCAAAAATAACAAGCTTATCATCCATTGAATTCAGGTCTCTCTTGATGTGTGTGATGTTAAAAGATAAAAAAAATTGAAATCAGATACCATACTTCCTGTGTATATCTTTTAAACAACTTGTTTGAGGGGGTATAAATTATTCTAACTATATTTAAAATCAAATCTGAATCCCCAAAAATAGTAAGATGATAACAGCCAAGATTAAAAGCATTTTCAATACCCAAGATCAAATCTTCAAACTCTGTAATATTATTGGTGCAAGAAAATTCTAATCTGTAAGAAAAGTTGTGAATATTTCCTCTTGGACAGGCACCATCAAAATGCATGTGCCATATTCCATATTCATGCTCTAAAGAGGGTAAAACAACATCGCTATCTTCTTCAAGAAAAATATAATATACACCCATGTCCTCATTTATATAATTTACATGAGGTTTTGGAAGACTCTTAATATAAAGAGAGATACGTCCTTCCCTAAGAACAATGATTTTCTTTCCATTCTTAGGGAGGGACATGTGTGATCCATATAAATAAATGTAACCACTAGTAAATTCTTTCCAATCTCTTCCTAAAATGATAGAATAATTACTGACTGACATATCTATGACCTGAATATTGCAGGTGGTTCTTATTTTTGGGTGAGAACAAAAAACCAATTTCATGACTTTGATTTCACCAATTGTAACTTGTTGTTGACTATTATAAGACAACATGCTCTTTGAATTCTCGTTTGTACATGAAATACCCAATTCTTCCATGATTATTTTTGACATAACATTAGGACATGACCTGCCATCAATTAGGCAACAATGGAAAATTTTGTCCATTATATTTACTAATACATAGAAGGGAGGATTTTTAACATAACTCCTAAGGTTATATACAACCACTTTATTTATGTACATTTATTCTTCACTTGGATCTTAAGATAAACTAGCAATTGTGGAAGTTTTACCTTCCATAAATTATTTCAGATCCTTTGTTGCTCTGGGACGGTGGCCATATCCAGTAAAGATTCATATTCCTTTATTGTATCTAGCTATTTTAGAATATTATACTTAGAAGAAGAAGGAGAAGAGGTAGAAACCTCTTGAATTTGTGCACCTTTGGTAACCCATGGAATGAGGAACGTCACACTATCACCATGAGATATACCGTGAGGAATTATGTGACATTCCACATTCCACCAGAAATGGAATGACATGTACTATCCATATAGAATATTATTACCTGAAAATATATCAAAAACCATACCGTTATCCATGAAACAAATTTGGGTCCATTACCCAAACCTGGGTTCTCCGGGGCTTTCTTCAAGGGTTGACATCAATGATAGCCAACCTTAATCAACAATATCCCCCTTTGGCATTGATGGAAACACTCTGATACAATATTGAAATCATATCACTCATGCTCCCCCTAGAACCATGCCTATGTCCTCTGTATCTAATATATATGCTCCCCCTGGAACCATGCCTCTGTCCTCTGCATCTGATAAATCTCTCCCCCTAAAACCATGCTTCTATCCTCTGCATATGATAAATCTCTCCCCCCTTTGTCATCAATGACAAATGTATCTTTCTATCCTGGGTTTCTCCCCCTGACTGAACTGTCCTCTTATGGTGCTTCCTCATGTAAATCTAAGACATATAAGATAAGCATTAACAAAAAATTCATTTTGGAGTAGAAATAACTCCAAGTCTCTGGCAAAGATATTCAAAGGATTCCCATGGATGTGGTTTTGTGAAGATGTATGCCACTTGTTCTTTTGTGCCCACATACTCAAATTTGATGTTCTTTTCTACAACCTGCTCTCATAGAAAGTGATACTTGATTGGAATGTGATTCGTCTTGGAGTGCATCAACGACTTCTTCGAGATAAATATGGCGTTTGTATTATCACAATATATTGGAATGGGCTCATCATACTCAACCTGTATATCTGTTAGAGTTTGTTTCATCCAAAGAACCTATGTACAACATGATGTTGCTGCAATATACTATGCCTCGACTGTAGATAAAGATACCGATGATTGTTTCTTGCTTATCCATGATAATAAACACTCACCCAATTAGAACGCTGATCCACTGGTGCTTCGTTGGTCATCAATACAACCTGCCCAATCTGCATCTATGTAGGCAATAAGTGATAGATCCTTTCCTTTTGGATACCATAATCCAAACTCTTATGTTCCTTTGAGATATCTGAAAATCCTCTTCACTACTAACACATGTGACTCCTTTGGTGCTTCTTGAAATCATTCCACCTATCCAAATTCCTGCATTACATCTGGTCTGGATGCTTTCACATATAGTAGGCTGCCAATCATTGACCTGTATTGCCTCTGATCTGTAGACTTCGAATCATCATTTTTGCTCAACTTGCAACTGGTTTGCATGGGAGTGATAACTGGTTTGCAATCTTCCATTCCGAACCTCTTTAACATTTATCTGATATACTTGGTTTGAGAAATAAAGATTTCTTGGTTGCTTTGACGTATCTAAAGTCCCAAAAAGAAGTATAGTTCTCCAAGTAACGACATTTAAAATTCATTCTGCATATCTTTTGCAAATTTCTGGCTTAACCTATCATCATCACTACCAAAAATAATATCATCAACATAAAATTCAATTAATAAAATATTACCTTCACTTACCTTGATGTAGAGGTTGTTGTCTGCACTTCCTTTTCTAAACCCTGCCTGATGCAGATACTTATCCAGTCTAGAGTACCATGCTCTAAGAGCCTGTTTTAGACCATACAAGGCCTTCTTTAATTTACACACATAATCTGCATTCTCTGACAACTGAAATCCTTTTGGTTGTTCAATGTAGACTTATTCTTCAAGTTCCCCATTCAGAAAAGATGATTTTACATCCATCTGATATACTTTAACATTTTTGGAGCATGCATAGGCTAAGAGCAACCGAATTTCTTCCATTATAGCAACTGGGGCAAATGTCTCTTCAAAGTCGATTCCTTCAATCTGTGCATATCCTTTACATACCAATCTAGCTTTGTTCCTTGTAACTTGTACATCTTC
This sequence comes from Picea abies, assembly GCA_900067695.1. NCBI lineage: Eukaryota > Viridiplantae > Streptophyta > Pinopsida > Pinales > Pinaceae > Picea > Picea abies. The sequence continues at coordinate 35,525 of CBVK0100982417.1, forward strand.
ATTTAATTTATTCCCGAAAACTCATTTTGTGTCGATCACATTCTTATTCTTTGGTCTTAGAACCAGTTCCCAAGTGTCATTTTTCTCTATTTGATCCAATTCTTCATTCATGGCCTTATTCCAAAATTCATTCTTGTTGGCTTCTTCAAAACAGTTTGGTTCAATTGTAGATAAGAGTGCTAGGGGTGTTTGTTCTGGTGAACGGATTTTTCTCCTAGTCTCAACTCCTGCATCTTTGTTTCCAATAATATGATCTGAAGGATGATTCTTCTGTACTCATTTTCTAGGTGTCTTTGGAGATACTTGCTGAACTTTCTCTTCTGTTTCTGTTGGATTCTCTTCATCTTCCTCTTCTACTTCATCTTCTGCTTGTTCTTCTTCGAAAAGTTGTTCCATTGATTTGTTTTCTTCTTCCTTTGATTCTGGTCTGCCTGTTTCATCAATTGTTACGTTGATGCTTTCCACAACTTTGTTCAATCTTAGATTTTAACACTTGTATGCTTTCCTTGTACTTGAGTAACCAACAAGTACTCATTTTTCCACATGAGAGTCAAACTTTCCCATTCTGGCATCTTCTCTTTTGATGTAGCATTTGCTTCCAAAAACTTTGAAGTGCTTCACATTTGCTGGTATTCCTTTCCATAGCTTGTAGGGAGTTTTATCAGTGTTGTTTCTAAGCATTACTCTACTTTGAATGTGAACTACTGTATGCACTGCCTCTGTCCAAAATATATCTGTCAATTTGGAATCCATTAGCATTGTTTGAGCCATTTCCTGTACTGTCCTATTCTTTCTTTCAACAACTCCATTCTGTTGAGGTGTCCTAGCAATGGAGAATTGTCTTTTTATTCCATGATTGCTGCAGTAGTCCATAAATTCCTTTGAACTGAACTCTCCTCCATTATCTTATCTCAAGCATTTGATTCTTGAATCCATCTCATTTTCAACCATTTCCCTATAGATTTTGAAGTTTTCAAAAGATTCTAACTTGTTCTTGAGAAATAAAACTCCAATCATTCTTGTATAATCATCAACTAATAACATAAATTATCTCTCACCTTTTAAGCCCTTTGTTGTAGTTGGTCCAACTAGATCAATATGCACAATTTCCAGTGGTCTTATTGTTGAATATTCCTTTGATTTGAACCTAGTCTTTGTTTTCCTTCCTTGTTAACAATGCTTGCATACATTGTTGGTTGGTTTCGTGATTTGGGGAATTTCTATGACTACTTCTCTTTTGTTGACTTTGACAAGGTTATCAAAATGCATGTGACCCATTCTTCTGTGCCATAGCCAACTTTCATTTTCCTTTCCTAGACAACACTTTTCATTTCCAATTTCACTTAACACATATATGTTGTTTGAAGTTCTTGCAGCTGTACCGACCAATTTCCTTGAATATTCTCTTCTTATCTCAGACTTGTGTGAATTAAAAGTAACTTTATGACCTTGGTCACACATTTGACTCACACTTAGAAGATTATGTTTCATATCTTCTACCCATAGAACATTTTGTGCCTTTTTATTCTTGTTCCCAATTTAGACGTGCCTTCTCCAATTATTTTGGCTGAATTATCATTTCTGAAGGAGACTGATCCATTTCTTTCCTTTCACAATGTAATAAATTTGTCTCTATCACCTTTCATGTGTTTTGAACACCCATTGTCAACATACCAACTGTGTTTCTTCTGCTTAGATTGTAGAGCGACTGTGCATTCTTCATTTCTATACCAATCTTGCTTTTTTATGCATGTCATTTTTTGAGGTTCTTGTCTGTGACTGTTGTTATTCTATTGAGTTTCTTTAGGAGGGATTGTTATTCTTCAATTTTTGGCCACATGTCCAAAATTGTTACATTTGTAACATTCCACTCCAGTGCTCAAATATTCAAACCTGTTGTAACTTCTTCTTTGTGTTTCACTAGGTATTCTTGAGTAACCCCTTTGTGTATGACTCTCAAAGTTGTTATTGTTCCTGTTGTTAGCTCTGCAATTCACAGCTTTATGTCCAAAATTATTACATGCATAAAATAAACCAAAAAATATAGTTTGATACCTAGGAGTTGAAGATCTTATGAAAGAAGGTGCTCTTATGAATCCTTCTTCTTCTTGAGGCCTATCTATCTATTGTTGATTCTAAAATATGAATCTTGTCGGTGGAGGAGTGTCCCTGTAATCTTCCTTGTATATATTCATATCCCCTTTGATTGTTTTTGCATAGCTTTTTGGATTTGTTTCTTGCTTTGTTGTTTTGGAGCTTGATCCCTTTCCTGTCTGATTGTATCCAAGTATAGAATTGTCAAGATGAGATTTTTGACTGTTGAAAATGTCATCCAGAACCTTTGAGCTATTCTGTGTATTTTTCTTAGTGTGACAATCTCTGCTTTCAAGTTTCCAATGATCTTGTCCTTTTCTTCTAGTTTTTCTTTGAGTGCTTCTTCAATTCTTTTATCTTCTTCTATTTGAACTCATCCTGTCTCACTGTCACTGAATTCATCTTCATCTGATGATGAGATGTCTTCTTTGATGCATAATATTTTCTTGAAATCTTTCTTTGTAGTTATTTTGCCTTTATATGTGTGTTTTCCTTTTGAGTAACCTTCATAATTTCTTCTTTTCTTGTGAGGAAATTTGTTAACAAAATGACCAATACCATCACAATTAAAAAAAATTAAAGGAATCTTACCTCTATACCTACCATTGGTTCCCTTGTTAAGTCTTTTGACGAAGTTGGCCACTTCTTCATCATCTTCCGATACATCGTTGCTACTGCTATATTCTTCTTGTTCCTTTTTCTCTTGCTTTGATCTTTTGGGTGCTTTGAAGGCTGCTTCGTTTACATCTGGATTTTCCTGTTCAGTTCTCATTTCGTATGCTATGAAGATTCCATGCAGTTCATCCATGCTTATTGAGTTCATATCTGATCTTTCTTCTAGTGCTAATATCTTAGGGTTGAATCTCATAGGAAGGGATCTTAGTACCTTTTGAACAATTAGAGATTCTTCAATTTCTTCTCCCAATCCTATGATTGCATTCACTATTTCGTCAACTCTTAAGAATTAGGTTGCAATATTCTCACATTCCTTCATTTTTAGTTGTTCGAACTGACCTCTGTAAGTTTGAAGTTTTGCTTCTTTGAATTTTGTATCTCCTTCATAAATATTTCGAAGCTTGTCCCAAATCTCTTTAGCGAATTTACAATGTGAAACTTTGGTGAATATTGTTTCACTGAGACCATTCAAAAGTGCATTTGTATATTTGGAATTATTCTGACCAAGTTTCACTGCTTTGTGATTTGTTGGTGGAAATGCTGGTACTGTTTATCCATCTACAATTGATTGCCAAATTTCAAACCCATGTTCTTGTATATATGTCTTCATCCTTATGCTCCAAAAAGCATACTTCTGTCCATCAAAGTGTGGTATTCCATTTTTATATGAGTTGGTACTCTCCATGTTCTACCTTTCAGTGGTTAAACTGATTTCTGAAGGAACCTGCTCTGATTCCAATTGTCGGATTATTGAGAGGGGGGGGGGGGGAATCAGTAATAACATAATTATAATCCTTTTTCTCCAAATAATCCAAGCGTTATATCAATATAGAATTATTATCCAATAATGAGCAATAAGAAATGAACAATCACACACATACACAATACACTAGTGTTTTACGTGGAAACCCAAATTGGGAGAAAACCATAGAATGTTTTTTCTTATATGTCTTGAAGAATTACATTCATTGGAAGCACCAACTTCCTCTGTTTTCCAGCTGCAACTGGAACGAGGCTCCAACCCCCTAGTTTCTCAGGCTACAACCTGAGGGAAGCTCCAAATCCCCAATTCTCAGGCTACAACCAGAAGGAGGATAAAAGCCCCTAATTTCTCCGGCTACAACCGGAAGGTGGCTACAACCACCTATCCTTGCCCTATCCAACCGCCCTGAAGTAGAAGTAGAATGATGGAACCACTGTCACACTATCACTGTGAGATATACCGTTGTAAACCTGCACCAATAAACCTGAACCATGCATCAACCTGTACCTCAACCTGTATTCAACCTGTACCATAAACAAGTGCATCAACCATGCACCAACCTATACCATAAAGAAGTGCATCAACCATGCACCAACCTGTACCAAACAATCTATTAGCAACTTGTACCATAAACAAGTGCAACCAACCATGTTCCAAGTATGTACCAATCATGTGTCAACTAATCATCAAATATGACTCATCAATATGTACCAACATCATCAACTGTACACCTCATGCATGTGCCAACTCATCAACTACTTGTCTCAACCATGTACCCAACTTGTACTTCAACCAAAAGACCTCATTAATTTCATCATCCAAATATGATTTATAACTCTGTAATAGACCTGGTGTATATGATCACATACCTTCAAACCTTCCTTAACTTTAAACAACAAGAGACTAGCATTTACATCAAACTTTTCTTTAGTCTCACATGACGGGTTTTGGATTAGTCAACAACCCTGACTTGAAATAATCATAAATGTGTACCTATAATGAATAAATATTTGAAACTGATACACAATGTTCTTTAGTGTGTTTTGTTCAATTCCTCCATGTTTCACTACTTGGAACCTCTCATGAAATTATTTATAGCAAAAATGACATACCTTGTTGAATTCTAGCTTATTCTAGAGAGAGACCTTGTAGAGCGTTCCCCGCATAGAATATTTGTTGAATAGATCTAAAAGTATTATGAGACATACTAAAAACTATACTCTAACCAAAACATTTGGTCTTATTGAATTTGGATCTGTTATGAA
>CBVK0100982437.1:0-13379 GCA_900067695.1 Picea abies
TGACAAGTGTCAAGTTGGGGACATGCATACTTGTAGTTTGGACTTAGTTCGTTTTTGGGGAATCATCCATTTCTTCCATCATTCGATCATCCATGCAGCCAATCCATGATATTTTCACTCACACACTTATTGAGCTATCCTCTGTACTTTCATGTCACTATACCTGAACCTATATACATAGCCATACATGTTTGTGTACCTAGTTAGGTTGGGAGCTAGACTAAAGAAGCGGGTTATCAGGCCTGTGGGATATTGATGAGGCGGGTTGTCAAGACCATGAGCAATTTCTCTCTAGGTGAGAGAATTTATGGGGAATTGATTTTGTGAAGGTGCTAAACTATAACTACAGGGCTCTGATACTTCCTATCTGGCCTGTTGCTGAAGCCCTAAAAGGAAGTGGTGAATCCGAAGGACTATTGAGTAGAGAAGGGCCACACTTCCTAGGGTGGGAGAGACATGTGGGGAATGAGGGATTGCAGGTTGTTAGTTTGATTTGGAACCTATGAAGGAGTCTTTCCTGTTGTCTATGAACCATTAGCATGGTTAGGAATTCCTTTACTCGGGTGGAGTTTAGTCCCATCTCGGGGATGACCCACTGCTAAGAGTGATGAGTAGTGTGGTCTAAGGCTAGGAGGTTTTTGGAAGGTCTGGATGCAGTTGGTGATATTCTTATCAACATAAGTGTCAATTTTGTGATAAATTTTCATGCTGCATTATTATTTATGTGTTTATTTTTATGGGTTTATCTTATGTGTGGTTATAGATGTCTTTATATTTATGAGTATTGCCTGTTTATGTTGCATGTATATGTTTACTGTTATTTTAGTATGAATCCATGCATTTACAGAATGTAATTGTCTATTTACATTTTATATATAAAGTTCCACAAGTTTTTTGTGTGTATATGTTTTAATTGCATGCAGTTCGAAAAACATATGTGGCATATCTCAGTTGGATGCTAGGTATGTTACAGTATGTTGAGAAGAGAATAAAAGTTTTTCTGGAGTAGCATGGCTCAACATGGGTGGTCGGGGATGTTACACCAGGGGCACACAAAATTTTCATCAAGGGACCATTTTTCCCACCAATGTCAAAATATCAGGTACGCTCACTCACTATCAGTTCTAATAACAGTCATATGTTCTTTATCATCATATATTTTTCACTTCGGGTATTTTATGTTTATGTTTGTAGGTACTTGGTGCAACAATATACAACTCATTCAGTGTTGGCCACCCTATGGCCCCTTCAGGTATTAGCTCAAAATCAGCATGCACTCACGCCCTTTGTAAACAATTGCATATCCTAGTTACACCCCTTGAGATTTATCCTTAGGATCCCCACACCCGCCCTTGTGTCGCCTCCATTGAATTCCGGTACTCTCAACCAATAACATTTTAACTGACATGAGTTGTCTCACATATATTTACCCCTTGGCATATTAACCCTCATGTCGATTAATCCCCCTTAGGATTGGATTCCTCGTAGTTTTTCATATCAGAGGATGAACCTCATACTTCTTCTCATAATTTCTTTATCCTACCCATTCTAGAATCCTCCATCATATGGTTTTATCAGATGACCCTTTGCATCATCCTTTACCCTCCATTTCATTCACCACTGCTTTCCCATCTTTAAGTTTATCCTCCATTCATCTACCCAATATAGAAACTATCTAATAGGCCCCCCACCCTCCACCAGTATCTACTTGTGCCCTATATAGGCCAAGCCATACTTCACTGGGGAACCTATTTCTATACATGTACTTTCAATGCCATTATTTATTCATTTGGTAATTGTACAAAGCATGTTTTAAATTTCAGTAAGTAAAATAGATTTTGGCCATCACAACCGATGGAGGTTGTTCCATTCGCACATCAAAACCCCTATTACCCTTGGTTGGGGCATCTCACTACCCTCACACCCTCTACAATCGATTTGTATCTAAGACAAAAAATTTACCAGATCACTAGACCTTCATGTCCCATATTTCTCTATATTTTGACCTACGTTACATCCCCTCATAGTCTCACCCCTTCAACACAATCTTCCCATATCTAGTCGTCCCCATGAAACCAGATAGTATTTTATGGTTGTTGTCATCCATCAATACCCCCCAACCAAGGGAGGTTCTGTAATCCCATATATTACATACATCATTCATGATTATCACCCCATTTACTGGTACCCATACAGTATATGACACCATGTTGATCAACCGGATATCCAGAATCCCTTTCCTAATTATCCTCACATCACCCTTCATGTCGACGTCAACGAATTTCCAAAAATGTGACAATATATTGGCTCTCATTCCACTGACAATGAGTAGCCTCATACGACACAGAGAGAGTCCTCATTTCTCTTTGATGTTATTCATCCCCATGAAATTCGACTCCAACACAATCTTATGTTATGGTGGATCTTATTTTGTGACCATTTCATTTTTCATTAGCAGTCGAAGACCTATGAATTTGATTAGGCCATCAATGCCTCTGAGTCCTTCACCACTTGATTAAGAGCCAATTTATTCATCAGAATCATCACCTATTGTTTTTAACACCCTCGAGGGTGCTGCAGATATCTACTTCGTCACAAATTTTAGTTACTACTTCTCTTTATGGTCTCATAATACGAGGATGGGGAATTCCCACCTCATTTTTACAAACACTTTTTGTTTTCAAAACATACTTTGTACTGATCTTCCATCCCCTCTCCCTCCGACATATGACTCTCACAACTCCTCACATTCAAGTTTTCTCACTTTCTACACAATTTCATCATCACCAAAAGAATCTATTATGTATTTTGGCTATACATATGCTCTTAAACTCAAAAATATGAGGGCATCTATTATCACTAGAAAATGTCTCACCAAAAATATACACAATAGATGAAGAAGCAGTTAACAAAAACAAAACATATTACCAATATTCATGGAATGATTACACTCAATTTGGCAAGCAAATCATGAAACTATGTAAAAGTGGTTCTGGAAATACATGCACATTCATCCAAAGTAGGGTGCACACATCTGTGTGGGATAACACAGTATACAATTGTGCATAGTGCACGACTGACAGTCAAAAGACCTGCATGGATGCAAAAACGATGCATTGATGAGTTTGGTCGAGCCTCAACCACTTTTACGATGAAGGGGATCTCCCCCATACCCAAAATCACCCCCAAATTTCTCCTTGGGATCAATGAAAAGGATGGGAAGTACCTCCAAGGGCCTCCCATTCACATTTGTAACTAGTTAAGAAAAATCTTGCTATCCTCCTATAAATAAAGGGCCATTGTATGCAAAACAAAAGAAGAATTTAAGTATTGTTATGTTTCTCATTTTTAACTTTGGGAAGCCATATTCCTCTTAGAAATCTTTGGGAATCCATATAAAGTGTTAGGACTCTCTCCTCTTGAGTATCCCATCACTCTTTTCTTCACCATTTTCCTTTGTTAGTCATTGATAGTAGAATTAAGACTTTGTACTCGACGACTCAAGAGCCTTACCAAGGAGGAAGAGGGGACTCATAAGTTCTCATATTTCTCCAAGGAGTGTCAATTCGAAGATCAATTTACTTGGTATATCTCTCTTGTGTTTTCTTTGTGCATCCATTTCAAGTTATTACTTTCTTAGTTTAGATTTACTTAATTGTTGTTTATTTCTTGTTTATTTATGTTAGCTGAGCCACAAGCCAACTAACTCTCTGTTATGTTTGTGGATATCCTAAGTAGATAGTTAAGGGACCCCCTTTTTCTCATCCTTGTGACAAAAGGAACCCAACAATATCAACTTACCACAAACCCTACATTAGAAAGTGGTTTTTAGAGTACCATGAACTTTAAAAAACTATGGGGAATACATTCCTCAACAGACTTACATTAGGTACATCCACTTTGATCTTAACTTAGGCAATCTAATCATAAGACTAAGAGCATCATTAATACAGAGGTATGGGATTAGTGGTCATCTACAATGCCTTATTCCCTTATTGTTGATTCATTTCCTTAGACTTAGAAACCCATGTTTCCAACCTTTACCATGCTTCATATATATGGTCAAGAAGTATCCCATTTGTCTTCTTTGGGCCTGCATAAGCATTGGGGTCTAAGATGCTACCTATAGTCAGTGTCCTGGGTGGACAGACCTAGAGTATGGTCTCGAAGCAATGTTACAATAGGTGCAGGTGATAACTACCTATAGTATGTTGTTTGGTAATGAAGATACCTCTTTCGCATGATTTTTGTTTTTTTTAATGCATGATGATTATGTTTAAACATCTAATTTCATAGAACACTAGTTTATGCAAGAAAATTATTTTCAATCAATTTTTGAGATTTAGTTATTATACAACTACCCCCATTTGTACTCTTCTACTTGATTGTTTTGCAAGTGATCAAAGGGATAGTTTGGAAGGAGCATGATATGTTTTCAACCACAATATATTCGTCAAATGTAGGACTTGGTATGTTTCTTCTTCCTTACTACTAGTAGTTAGTTAACAAAGATAGTTACAAAATATTTTGATTGCATTTCTAGGTTTGGCTTTATTCTTTAAATGGTCATCGCGCTATTGTGGCTTCTATCTATAGCCACAAGGGAAATTCCCTATAACAATATGAAAAATAGTGAATATATTTTTTTTTCTAATATATTTCTTTAGCACTTGGAAAATATTTAATATACTAATTTTCTTACTTCTAGTATTTCAATGGAAACCATTAATGAGAGTCATACAATTTTTTCCTCCAAGGTAATTTCCATCCCTAAACCTTTCTATTCATAAGAATTATTGCAATGTGTTATGTTTTAACATTTGAATGAATACGACCCGCAAGGGTGTAGACCGATTGGCAACTGTCGTGTAAATGGAAGGAAATATGTAAAAAGGGGTATCATCGATTCTCACCCCAATTTACTCGGAGGGCGTGCTTGCGGGCTGTGCATTTCTCCCCAGGGGTTATAAGGAAGCCGACAAGATTCGACCCCATGTCACGTGAGTACGATACTGCCATTGTTACCAATTCCCCTAGTTACAAAAAAAAAAAAAAACATTTGAATGAATACAATTCATTTTCTTCAATTCCCATTACATACCTTCCAAAATATACAGCTTAATAGACACTACGGACTTCATCTTTTTTCGGTAATGACATAAGTTAGAGTATGAACTATACATGCATTCTTCCACTTCAATATTATAGAGAAGAGACCAAGCATTGATAAATTTGATCATGGGTCTCAACAACAAGTAGGAAGCTCCACATAACTTTACAAAACACCCCAAATTTATCAAGTAATGAAACATATGCAAGAGCAATTCGATTTTTATCTTTTCTCATTGTTTGCATATAGAACTTTAGGAATTAGTGTAATACCATCTTATATTTGGATTTGGATCATTTATGAAATTTTGTGTTGATAGAAAAAATTAAGAAGCAATGTCTTATTAAAAAAATATTCTCATTTGGGTTTTCTCGAACATGGACAAAATGAGGGAGTCATGTTCTCTTTTGGTGGATGCCATGTATTTTCAAACCTAAATATAGTTTTTCATTCATGTCCTTGGTACAGTAGGTGGTCTTGATGCTTATCAACAATTATTTTTTCATATTACTTGAAAAACATATATGATCATCCAATAAATGTGATCATTATGCATAACAATAATTAACAACAACAACAAAAAAAAAAAATTATTCAAATTACTAATATAAAATTTCATTTTGTTGAGATATGCACAAATTCCACAAATTCTCATTGTGACATTCCTTGGTACCATTACATTTTTATATCAAGTGGCCCATAGCCTTATAAAATAGAGTATGACCGAACAACATAAATGAATATATTCATTTTGTTCACATTTTCTTTACCTTGTATGCACATTGGAACTTTTAAATTCTTATAATACTATTTCTTAAGGAAAGTTTGTTAACACAGGAAGGAAGATATATTTGCAATGAGTATATAAATAAAATTCCGACCCAGATGATTCTTTTAGATAAATAACATTCAAATTAAGGTTATGGAGGTTTCTAATCATGTAAGAGTGGTCCATCATCAACAGTATTTCATTTTGAAAAAATCTAAACTGATGCATAGATGTGCTAGTATCTAGAGAATTTATATCAAACAAATCTAAAAGTAAACATAGATGTGCTAGTTTCTCTAAAATTCTCCTATACTAAGGCAACTTGCCATTGTTCTATTTTTTAACTTGATTCCTTTGAATGTGTCGTCAATTTGAAATAATAGGTAAGATAATAAATAATGAAATTCAATTGTAAATGTGAATAAAATCAAATTTAATTGTAAATGTAAATTTATTAATAAACCATACAAACTTCATCTAAATGTAATAAACCGTACAAAATTCATCTTTTTTTGGCAACGACTGAAGTTAGAGTATGAAATATACATGAATTCTTCCACTTCAATATGATAGAGAAGAGACCAAGCATTGATAAATTTGATCATAAGAAATAAGTAGGGTGCTCCACATAACTTTACAAAACACCCCAAATTTATCGAGCAATGAAACATAAGCAAGAACAAATTGATTTTTATCTTCTCTCATTGTGTGCATACAAAACTTCATGAATTAGTGTAATACCATTTTAGACTTAGACTTGGATCATTTATAACATTTTGTGTTGATAGAAAAAATTAGCAAGCAATGTCTTATTAAAAAATATTCTCCTTTGGGTTTTCTGGAACATGGAAAAAATGAGGGAGTAATGTTCTGTTTCGATGGATGCCATATCATTTCAAACCTAAACATAGTTTTCCACTCATGTCCTTGGTACATTAGGTGGTCTTGATGCTTATCAACAATTATGTTTTCATATTACTTGGAAAAAATATATGATCATCCAATAAATGTGATCATTATGCGGAATAATAATTAATAATATTAACAACAACAACAACAACAACAACAACAACAACAAGAGATTTGTATTCAAATTAATAATATGAAATTTCCTTTTATTGAGATATCCACAAATCCCACAAATTCTAATTGTCACATTCCTTGGTACCATTGCATTCTTATAGCAAGTGGCCCATAGCCTTATAGCATAGAGTATGACCCAACAACATGAATGAATATATTCATTTTGTTCACATTTTGTTTTTCCTTGTATGCACATTGGAACTTTTGAATGCTTAAAATACTATTTTTTAAAGAAAGTATTTTAAGAGAGGAAAGAAGATATATTTGCAGTGAGTGTATAAATAAACTTGTGAACATGACCATTATTTTGGATAAATAACTATCAAATTAACATTATGGAGATTTCTAATCACATACGAGTGGTCCCATCAAGAGTATTTCATTTTGAACAAATCTAAAATAATGCATAGATGTGATAGTATCTAGAGAATTTATTTCCATCAAATTTAAAAGAAGACATAGATGTGCTAGTTTCTAGAAAATTCTCCTATATTAAGGCAACTTGCCAATCTTTTCTTTTTTAACTTGATTCCTTTGAATGTGTGCTCAATTTGAAATAACATGTAAGATAATAAAAAATAAAATTTAATTGTAAACGTGAATAAAATCAAATTTAATTGTAAATGTAAATTTCTTAATAAGCCATACAAACTTTATATAAATTTAATAAACCATAAAAAAATCATCTTTTTTTGGCAATAGAATATGAACTATATATGCATTCTTCCACTTCAATATGATAAAGAAGAGACCAAGCATTGATAAATTTGATCATGAGTCTGAACAACAAGTATGGAGCTCCACACAACTTTACAACACCCTAAATTTATCGAGCAATGAAACATAAGCAATAACAAATTTATTGTTATCTTCTATCATTTTTTGCATATAGAACTTCATGAATTAGTGTAATACCATCTTATATTTGTATTTGGATCATTTATGACATTTTGTGTTGATAGAAAAAATTAAGAAGCGATGTCTTATTATTAAAGAAATATTCTAGTTTGGGTTTTCTCAAACATGGACAAAATGAGGGAGGGAGTAATGTTCTCTTTTGGTGGATACCATATCTGTTCAAACCTAAATATAGTTTTTCACTCATGTCCTTAGTACATTAGGTGGTGTTGATGCTTATCAACAATTATTTTTGCATATTACTTGAAAAACATATATGATCATCCAATAAATGTAATCATTATGGGTCATAATAATTAACAACAACAACAACAACAACAACGTTTTATTCAAAATAATAATATGCAATTTCCTTTTTTTGAGATATGCACAGATCCCACAAATTCTCATTGTCACATTCCTTGGTACCATTACATTCTTATATCAAGTGGCCCATAACCTTATAAAATAGAGTACGACCCAACAACATGAATGAATATATTCATTTTGTTCACCTTTTTTTTTCTTGTATACAGAGTGGAACTTTTAAATTGTTATAATACTAATTTTTAAATAAATCTTTTTAAAGGAGGAAATAAGATATATTTTCAATGAGTGTATAAATAAACATGTGACCAAGATGATTCCTTTGGACACATAACAATCAAATTAATGTTATGGAGGTTTCTAATCATGTAACAATGGTCCCTCATGAAGAGTATTTCATTTTGAAAAAATCTAAAAGTAGACATAGATGTGCTAGTATCTAGAGACTTCATTTCAAACAAATCTAAAGGGAGACATAAAGTAGACATAGATGTGCTAGTATCTAGAGACTTCATTTCGAACAAATCTAAAAGTAGACATAAGGTAAACATAGATGCGCTAGTATCTAGACACTTCATTTGAAACAAATCTAAAATGAAACATAGATGTGCTAGTTTCTAGAAAATTCTCCTATACTAAGGCAACTTGTCAATGTTCTATTTTTTCCTTTGATTCCTTTGGATGTGTAGTCAATTTGATTAGAGCTAGTATTTATAGACTTGGAAACCAATAATAAGTAAGAAAATAAAAAATGAAATTCAATTATAAATGTGAATAAAATCAAATTCAATTATAAATATAAGTTTCTTACACCATGATAAGAATATTACAAGATGTATTATTTACACCTTTCATTAGACAAATACAATAGACTTTAATGTACCATGCTTATTTATTTTGAGAGACTTTATATAAAATCACACTTATTGTAAGTATTAGCAATAAAAAAAAATCATAATAATATTATAAGAATATTTACACTTTCAATTAAATATCAACATTCATTGACTTACCTTATAAAGGTTAATTGACTTACCTTTTATTGGATTAGATACCGAAAAGTAACATCCCCAAAAGTGACCACAAAACCAAAAGAATCCACTATAGAATCATCAAATTATGTTATTATATAAAAATTCCGTCACAATTGACATGTCTATGTCTATTTTAAAATTTATACAAAACAAAATACTTTTTCTACAACCTAGCTACCATTAATTTGAATGCCATTTATTGGAAGACCAATCATTTTTCACTTAAAAAAATATAGAAACGTAATGGAATGAAAGTTAATGAATCCCATAGGTTATGGTAAAAATATCCACCATGGCGAAATGGATTCACACTTACAATTGAATATGAATTCTCATTCACATACGTTTTATGGGATTCGCTTTAAAAACACCAACCCCCCATACCGACCTCACAGCCCAAGGAATTAACTTTGAGAAAAGGCAACATGAATTCTCATTCACATACGTTTTATGGGATTCGCTTTAAAAACACCAACCCCCCATACCGACCTCACAGCCCAAGGAATTAACTTTGAGTAAAGGCAACACGTCTATGTCTGCTTTAAATCCGAGGCACGATAACTTAACAATTGTACTTTTGAATTTGAAATTTCACGTCCTAGAATAACTGAATTCTCTCCAAATCTGCACGGACACTTGCACCTGTATGAACTCTAAATTTCATGATTCCGTTGTGGGGATGGATACCCTACGAAATATTATCTCAATCAATCTGACTGTACAGCAAAAAGGAAGATATTGATTGTTTTTTATTTGTGCAGCTGAGAAGGGAATACTTTTGGTGGATTCAGTTCAATGGACAGCGGCATCCTTTTCTCCGGATTCATAGTCCACGGTGTGGTTTGTATATGTTTAGAGTACTCTATCAAAGATTCGACAACTGGCTCAATATTACAGAACTGGAGCTCCTTCTATTTATAAGGACACACGAGGTCATGGCTTTCCATACAAACTCCTTCCATTGGCCCTTGCTTGGAACGTGAATTGCAATGCCTCTCAAAGTTCCTCCTGTAGCCAATTCTCTCAGTTTTCTGACTTAAATTCCACTTATTTTTTTTAATGCCTGCCTAAGCATTTGGAGGAATTTGGAGGATGTGAGTAGGTCGTTTCTTGATCTGTTATTGATTTTAGAACTTTCACTTTGGTTTTATTACAAATTTGATATATCTTGTCCTTTTCGGATCAGTGTTTTGTATTCGATTTGCTCGTTGCGTTCCTTAAAATAGCATATCTAATATTGGGTATTTGCATTTTTTCTAGAATTCTATCTGGTCTCCAAGAATATTTTGTCATTGTTGTTTATCTAGGATTATATTGAGTTCAGTCGGTCTATATTTGTCGTTTGATAAGTCGGGTGTTTGTTGTTTTTACACAGAATCCAAGCTGGGTGTTTTTGCACACAATCTAAGTTGGGTTTTCTGTTTGATACATGATACTGTTGTTGAACGGTCGGTAAAACATACCTAAGTGCAGCAATCTGTAAACTTTGCCTTTCAACTTCTTGTGCCTGAAGGTGTCAATACTAAACCTAAGAGTAATATGGCTGGTCAACCTGCTTCTTCATCAGGAAGGCAGTCTTCTAATAATACTGCAACAAACTGGACTTCCCAGCAAAATAAACAGTTCGAGATGGCCTTAGCTATCTATGACAAAGAGACGCCTGACCGTTGGCATAATGTGGCTTCTATGGTTACTGGGAAATCCCCGGAGGAAGTCAAAATGCATTATGAGATTCTCTTAGAGGACTTGAATTGCATTGAAGCAGGCCAGGTGCCTTTTCCCAAATATAAATCTCTGGATTCTTAACAATGAGGTGCGAGGAACCGTAATTCTGATATATGGATACATGAGAAACACAGGCACACAAGCATGTCTGATAAATCTCAGTTGTTTGAAAGTATGCTGTAATCTTTTCGTTACTGAACATGGCCAACCTATATAGTTAGCGATCTAAGGTTGTTTTAGTTTTCATTCAAACAGCTGCCTAAGGATGTTTGAAAGTTTATTTCTATTTTGGTTTTGAAGTGATAGGTATGTCTTTGCCTGTAACTAAAGCTGTAAATAGTCACAATTTTACAAGTTTAGTTTTATATATTGTTAATTTTACAAGTTTAGTTTTATGTATTGCTTCACTTTGGGCTAATGATAGGCTGTAAGATTAAATTTATTCGCTGTCTTGGAAGAAAATTAACACAAGGAAGGTCTAAAAATATATTTTTTCAACTTTAGAGCGACGTTTTTAGTTTAGATCTCACTATTTTGGTGTATATGAAAACCGTTTTAGATATTGCCAATTAAGGTCTTCCTCATCAGGGAAGCGTGGGTGAGTTATTATGTCTTGAATGTGGCAAATATTAAACATGTTAGAAATAAAGGCAAAGACACCAATATATTGCAGCGCAATAAACAGAAATGAACCAATGTAAAAACAACACACAGAGATATAGAATTGGTTCACCATTCTAAGTATGGCTACATCCACACGAAAGCTTTTTCTCAAACTCTACTTTTTCCAAGTGAAAATTTGCTCTAAATCATATTAAGACATAATTTTCTTTACATACTATCATCTAAATTATATTAAGACAGAATTTTCTTTACATACTATCATCCAAAGATACCATGTCTTCATAAGAGAAAAAGGCAGAAGTCTTTTCCCAAGACTTCCAAACCATTACAAAATAGTTACATTGCCGAAAACATTATCATCAAAGCTTAATAACACAAAAGATACATAGCTGAACTGAATAAAAACTATCCGATCTATCTCAACAATCTCATAAACATAAATATGCCAAAACACAGAAAGCCTTGTCTTGGCTAGGAGATTCAGTAAATATCTAAATACTCTGTCTACCCCACACCTTGAATCACAATCCTTACAAAAGGGCTATATAAAAGCAGCTGGTTCATATATAAGTGATCTCATAGTTCTAAATCATCAATCATCAAGTGGTACTTTACCAGAGGGTTATATAAAAATCTCCATATATATGCTTGATCTCATAATTCTAAATCATCAAGCGGTATTGAATGCAATGGGAATAAAATCACTAATTCCTAAAAACACCCATTCGGTCTTGTGATGCGATTGGATCGATTGGGGCGTTTCATGAATTCGAACTGTTTAGGCTCCCGTCTAATCAAGTGGAACATTGCACTTCCATGATGAACTGATATCATGATACTTAATTGTGTTGGTATCAATATTTTTTGGATAATAAGTTCGTCATTCTCGTCCTGAATGACATCGATATTCCGACTTGTTTAGATATCTCGTCTTCTTATTTGGACATCGATAATGAATTCTTATAACATTATTTTCCCTTATCATACTTGTAGCATTTTCTTTTTTTAACTTCGACATATGATTTTCTTCATGCATTGATGATACCTTGTTAATGGCTGAATTTTGATTAGTAAGTGTATTTGGAGCTTCCCTCATTTGTACTTCGACATGTGATGTTGTCTCTTTTTTAGTTGATTTTGGAGCTTCTTGAGTGATATTTTCTTTATTACCTAATTTATTGATATCTTCAATGTATGGACATCCAAGTTTGTCTTCTTTCAACTTTCTGTTTTGTTCTAGTAGCTCCTGTTTAATGTTCTTTAAACAAGAATTTTCTTCTTCTTTCTCTAAGAGATTCTTCTTCAATTCCTTTTTGAGATCTTCATTTTCTTGTTCTAATTTTTTTCCATATTGCTTCATAACCTTAGCCTTCTTGATTTGGGTGAGTATTTTTTTATTTTGGTCTTTTAAGTGCAAAATTTCTTCATTTTTTCAGTGATAACTTCGTCAAATTCTTTCTACCTCCCTTGCATTGTTTTTTTATTTTCTTGAAATATTACTTTTGAGATATTGTTAAATTCTTCTAGTGTTACTAGCTCCAATGTAGTGTCTTGTAATGTTATCATTTTATTCTTATAGGGGAATGTCACAAACATTTTTTCCATGTTTAAGATGAAGGTACCTAGACTTTTAAACTAGGGTACGATGTCAACTTCTTCTTGATACATAGTTGTAACATAGAATTGAGATATATATTCATATTCATCAATTGTCATTTGTAACTCCTTAATTCAAAAATAATCTTCCTTTCTAATTATAGTCGTCTCTGGAATTAATAATTGATTTGCCAAATCAATATTCATATAATTT
>CBVK0100982438.1:0-36303 GCA_900067695.1 Picea abies
TATATATATATATATATATATATATAAATAATATTAAAAACTTTATATATATATCTTAAGAATCAAGTTAAAGACTTTAACCATGTAATACTTTTTTTTTTATAATATCTCTTCAATGTTTTATTAAAAGAGCTTCCATATATTTTAAAAAATGTTTTTTTATACTTCTTTATATAATATATAATAACTTGGATATTATTTTTTATCTTACTACTCGGTATATATTGAAAAATGTGTGTTTTTTTTTTTTTCACTTAATATTAAAATAAAATACTTATAATATTTTATTAGTTTTTAATTTTTTATTTTTTTAATATCATTTAACTTTTTCACTTTAATATAATAATAATATAGAACATAAAATATAATAATATATTCTTTAGCATATCAAATGAATATCTCTTTCTTTCTATTCCAATAATTTTTTTTCCTTTTACCCTTTTTTACTAGTGGCTTTTATGAACTTTAATCTTCCTTTAATATTAATATTTGAATAATATAAAACCCTTCTCTTTATACTTTTATAACTCTATAAAAAGTTTCACGCTTTTTCAAATAACCTTCCATGAACCTTCTAAGAAAAATCTAGACGTTTAGACGTTAAGCATTAATGACATTTCTTTGATTTTGCTTATTTGATTTTAACCCAGCATTAGGAAAAGTCATGATTGATTTTTTTTTGGAAGGGTCACAGATTGTGGTTTATCGATTTTAACCCAATCATAAATTTGACCATACGGATGGGGTGCAGACTATAATATTTTCTTTTAAATATCAACTGTACGAACATATCAATGGTATAGAACAAGGCACAAAAAATTTGTCAGCTAGACAATTTGACTATTGTACGACGGCAATCGATGATTAATACAGACAACACTAAGGATGTGGATGTATGCCAAAGAGAATTTGTTGTTGTAAAGTAGACAAGACTTGAATTCGATGTATTTTTTAGGGTAGTAATTCGTAACAGTGGTACAATGGCAGCTAGATTAGAGGCCGTATGACTACAATTTTCAGAATTTTCAATTTTGCAACAGAAATAATTTTCATATTTTTCTTTATTTGCAATGGAATATATTTATATATTTTTTCCTTCAACTGAACTTGATTTTGAAAGTGTGGTCAAAGACCATACAATTAGAAAATTTATGATGAATTGCTTTGATCTTGTAGTGAACCAACCTAGATCACGAGTTAATAATACAAAATACTTGAAATATAAAGATATCCATATAGGACGGTAATAAATTATATATTGAATAATAAATGTATAAGAATGAATAGTATGATTAGTACAATGAGAATGAGGGTCTTATATACCCACAGATGGGTGCCCATTCATGAAGAGATGTAACCTTTCATCATGAAGGCGTCTCTTCATTATTAATCATTAATTATTGATTATTATTAATATTGGGTTCATAACAACAATGTTCAAGGACACTTTGAATAAAGTGATATCATAGTTCTATTTTCTTCTTCCTTCAATGAAATGTTGCATTTGGCACTTTCACTATCATTATATAACACAAGTCCTTTTGTCTACTACCCAATTTCGATAATAACCTTTGCAACCACAACATCTCCTTAGTTCATGTTTTTATTGTAATACTCTTTGCTTTAGTAGAGAAACAACCTTCTGGAACCTATAAATCCAGATGATCGTTGCTCCTACGAATGTGAACACATACCATGTTGTAGAGCATCTTTGATGTAAGTCACCAGCCATGTCTAATCTACATATCCTTGAAATTGTGCATCTATTCCTGTGAACTTCAAGACATGATCGGATGTGCCCTTTAGATATCTCAAAATCCATTTCACTTCCTGCCAGTGGATTTTTACTAAATTACTCATATATCTATTGGCCACTCCCATTGCTTGGGAAATGTCTCATCTTGTGCAGACCATTGCACACATAAGGATCCAAACTATTGAATAATAAGGTAGTATTTCCATGTATTATCTCTCTGTAGGTGTCATGAGACACATGTAAGATAATTTGAAATTGTTCACTAAAAGTGTGCTCAGTACCTTAACATCTTTGATACTAATTATTGATTAGTATTAATATTGGGTTCATAACAACAATGTTCAAGGACACTTTGAATAAAGTGATATCATAGTTCTATTTTCTTCTTCCTTGAATGAAATGTTTCATTTGGCACTTTCACTATCATTATATAATGCAAGTCCTTTTGTCTACTACCCAATTTTAAAAATAACCTTTGCAACCACAACATCTCCTTAGTTCATATTTTTAATGTAATATACTTTGCTTTAGTAGAGACACCACCTTCTGGAACCTATAAATCTAGTTGATCGTTGCTCCTACCAATGTGAACACATAACATGTTGTAGAGCATCCTTGATGTAAGTCACCGGCCATGTCTAATCTACATATCCTTGAAATTGTGCATCTACTCATGTGAACTTCAAGACATGATCAGATGTGCCCTTTAGATATCTCAAAATCCATTTCACTTCATGCAAATGGATTTTTCCTAAATTACTCATATATCTATTGACCACTCTCATTGCTTGGGAAATGTCTCATCTTGTGCAGACCACTGTACACATAAGGATCCCAACTATTGAATAATAAGGTAGTATTTCCATGTATTATCTCTCTGTAGGTGTCATGAGACACATGTAAGATAATTTGAAAATGTTCACTAAAAGTGTGCTCAGTGCCTTAACATCTTTCATTCTAAACCTATTCAACACCTTTTCAATATATTTTTCCTATGATAGTTTTAATTCTATTTTATTATTGTCTCTGATAATTTCCATTTCAATGATTTTCTTTGTAGAACCCAAACCCTTCATTCAAAAAATCATATCCAAATGTTGTTTTAACCTGTTAAATTCAGTCATGTTAAATCCTAGCACTAGCATACAACTAACATATTGTCAACATATAATAACAACAATACAAATTCATCAATTTCAAAAGACTTTTAATATATTTTTCAAAATACTTGTAATAGATGCAATGGTCACATGGACATCTAGAGAAAAAATTTCAACCATAAATGAAAGGTAGACATGCTTAGACTTTTAAGAGTATCAAAGCATGGACGCCAAAACAATACACTGTGGATCAATGACATGAAATGCAAGACCGTGAACATGAAATAATACATCGTGGATGATCTAGATTATGTTGAGAACAAAGTGAGATACAAACAAAACAATAACAGAGAACGCATAAATGTAGTGAAACCCAACTTCTATTAAAAGATAGTAGAATACAAATTGGATATAATGGTGGTAGCTTATCTCTTAAGAGAAAGAGATGTCAGCTCCACTCATTCACAATAAGCATTACATCACACTCCATTGTGTTCCGGGATAGGAGTTTTGGATAAGTATTGGGAATCATGGAGGAATAGATCGCACAATATTTTAGCTAAGGAGAAGTTCACGCACAAAGTAGTTGAAGCACGTTCGGGAGTCAACATGCAAAAGGTAGAAAGTAGTTAGGATTTTGGAACATTTTGTCCACATTGTGTTGATGGATGTTCCGAAGTCAATGTGAAAAAGGAATAAAGTAGTTAGGATTTTGAGAAATTTTGTACACATTGTAATGGACTTATCCCTATTGTAAAGCTATAAATTGTAATGGGTTTTTCGGTAGAAGTAGTTATGAGTAGTTGTTTGTGGAGTTATTTTGAGTTAGTCAAGTTTTGGAGAAGCCTTGAGGAATATTTTTGAGGTATGTCCGAGGAGTGAGGCTCACACTGCATCAGAATGGATGAGGAAAGTTTGAGTAATGGTTATTGTTGCATCGTTTTGTAAGTGCAATGTGAAGCTATAAGAAGACTATAAATGAATAATATAAGAAGCTAGTAGTTGTGGACACAACCTAGATTGGGATGAACCAGGTTAAAATGTGTTTCCTGACGTGATTCTTTGTGTGTGATAGAATGGTTAGTATTAATAATGCATATGTTACTGATATTGCACAGTGATGACAAAATCTTAGTATTTCGAATTTGTTGTTTATATATGTTTTCATAATGTCGCACAGTGAAGTAACTCATAATTGAATGAATGTTAGGTAAAGTAATTTCGCACACCGGGTATAATGAATGAATATCAAAGGTTAAGTAACAAATATTGTGCACATAGTATATGAATGGATAGTGCATAGTATGAGTATGTTGAAGGCCTCACTTCCCCCTAATGCAAAAACTTGGTTCCTACATCCCCTCTAGATGCCCCAAGTGAGACTTCACTTCCTTGCACGTGATGTCGAAAGGGACGATGTCTAAGGGTTTTGTTGGTTTATTCATGATTAACCCCATGTCTTCCCATCGCATGAGAACAAAGGGTTATCTTTCTAGGACCAGGATCTGTAGCTAAGGGGAATGTTTTGGAGGCCAGATAAGGAAGAGATCACATAATGGTTAGAGAGGAAGCAACAAGAATTTTCCAGAGAAGAGAATATGAACCAATGGCTTAG
This sequence comes from Picea abies, assembly GCA_900067695.1. Classification (NCBI taxonomy): domain Eukaryota; kingdom Viridiplantae; phylum Streptophyta; class Pinopsida; order Pinales; family Pinaceae; genus Picea; species Picea abies. Next base: position 4,472 of record CBVK0100982438.1, read on the forward strand.
AGATGAACAATGGTTTCAAAGGCTAGTGGAGAATGTTGGGAGATATCGAGCTGAGGCTTTGAGAAACTAGACCCTTGAATTGATCATACAATTGAATACAATAAGTAATAATGTTTCTCGTGTAGTTGATTTTTGGTTGAATAGTATATTGGGGGTTACATTACAGATTTTGCAATATATTGTACCCAATATTATAGTTTCATAGAGAGATAATTATTCAAGGCTCCACGTGGAATATTTTTAAACACGTTGTCCACCTGGATAAAAATGTCGTTATGCGACAATAATGTTATGAAGATGGAATCTGACTACTAGGCACCTTCACACACATAGGGGGACTAGGAGATGATAAGAGGAAGGTCTGTGGGTGGAAAATGATGAGTAAGGAATAGATGGACTCAGGATGCCAAGAAAGGAATACAATGACTCAGACAATGAGACCCCTACGCAATACTTCATATCACACCATACATAGAAAGGAATGAGAAATAAAAGGATCCTTGGTATAGTCCAAAAAAAGAAGTAAATCCATCTCATATCGAAATATGTGTTGAACCCACAACCCCGTGTGTATCACCAAGATCTGAAGAAGAAATTGGAACTTTTTCAAGAGTGATTGTAATCATTGGAGTAAGTCAAAATAATAGTCAGAATAGTGGAAGTAACATAGAAAACTAGAGTCATTCAACATCATCGAAGGTAGGTACTACATCGAATATTATGGCATGATTAAATAATACATTAAGAATGCTTGAATTCCAGGGAGCGGGGTTGTAAGAACCAGAGAAACATCTGTTTGTATGTGAAACAATATGAATTTTGAAGAATGTCCAGGATAAGGAAACAAATATTGTGCATTTAGAAATGATGTTCAAAGGTCACACACTATTATGGTACAAGAAGTATCAGACTACTATAGTAGTAGGAAAATCAAGGATATTGGTAGATATTGGATCAGATTTGTTAAAGGAATTTCAGAAGCCGAAATATGAGTCGTAGTATATCACAGAGATGAAAGAAATTAAGAAAATTTAGGATTACGATTAGAGGTTTAAAGATGTGATGGGTCTCGGATCTATAAAACACAGACAAACTCTATGCAAAGCAGTTCCAAAGACCGCACAATGAAATTCTTTGTCGTTGAATTCTTGGGACTTACTGCACAATTCACAGACTTCTCAATATATTGCACACTGTGATGATAACACTTAATAAAATAATTTCTTGTCACAAAATCAACAGTGTTATTCTTTAACACATAAACTAACAAACATAACTTAGAAATACATCAACACACATATATTTAATATATTAAGAACTTGAGTGATCCATATATATATCGGTGGCCACTCGCCTATTCCACTCGCTCAAAATAGAGTTTTCCAGTTTTGCAATTGTTTAAAGTTTTTCGAGTCCCAAACTTCTGGGGTCGTTTTGAAGCCCTAAACGACATTTTTTTGGACTTTTGGGGGGAATGGATTCTTAACAACATTCCTTTACCCCTAACGGAAGTTGTACTTCTCGGATAAATATTTTGACAAGGTATCAAAAACCCCAAATGGAGATCGTATGCAAATGTTACTCCCTTGGGAGGTTGACGTACCAACTACCCCCATCGGGGCCCACAAACCTTTTGGAATTTCATCTTCCGAGGTTAGGGTTTTGTATTTTCTTTATGTTAAAAATGCCTCTAGAGCCTCATTATAAACATCATCATATTCTTGCGAATGAGTGTAACCATCACATCTATTCTGAGACATAAGACTCCACCATTCTAGCGAGTCATTCACTCTGTAATTTTATAGTTTATGTGCACTCTCTCATTAATAAAAATTGTGCATTTCTATATATCTGTGTTTGTTGCAAAATTTATGTGTATCTCACAATATCTATATATATTTCATTGTTATCTCTCTACCTTCATTTCATTCTAAAAAAAAAATCCATATCAGTGGTATCAGAGCAAGATTCTCATTGTCGTTTCTTAGTGCATGTCCCCGACGAGGTCACGATATAGATAGTTGGGTCTTGAGATAGTTTCCCTTGAGGAAAAACTCTCTTTTAATCCCAAGATACCTCCCATAGAGAAAGAAAAGAGAGACGAGGGAGCAGAATATCCCATCAAGTTGTTTCTCATGGAAGCCCTCGTGCAACAGAGGAATGAGATGTTGGAGAAGTTTTCTCAAATCCTTCAAATATTTCCTACAATAAAAGGTGCATCTTCATCAAGAAGTCACTTTGGAGATGCTACTCCATTCAAGGTACAATTTCATTTTGATATTCCCGTATTTGAAGGTTAGATCAATACGGATGCTTTGGAAAAATGGTTAAATTTACTAGAAGGTTATTTCTTTGTTCACAATTGTTTTGATGCAGAAAATATCACCTTGGCGCTCCTTAAGGCTCTCCCCCATGTCAAACATTGGTGGGAAACTTATTGGGAGAAAATTTCCACCGAGGAGTTTGGAATATTTGGGGCCCAACCCACTTGGGATTTTTTTATCGATGCGGTAAAGGAGTAATATTACCCTGTGGGAAAATATGGTGCCCAATACATGAGATGGACCATGCTACATTAAAAGTGGGACCAAACAGTGCCATAGTTAACAAATACCTTCCATACCTTGCACACCTAGCTAGGTATCAAAGAATTTGAGAGACATCTGGTTCTAAAATACCGCGGGGCTCTAAATAGGTACATCCAAACTGAAATCAAGTTTAGGACATCTCGATATGATATGATGTCAAAATAGACAAGAAATTTAAGCAACAGAACAAGTGGGAATTTGGGTCTTCAAATCCACAAGAAACAAAGTATGGTAAAGGCATCCCTAACTCATAGAACAATCAAGAAAACCAATCCAATCCACAGGAAAACAAGGGTAATGGAAAGATGAAGAAGGACTTTGGGAAATGGTGTGACTTCCAAAAACTCCCTTGGCACAACAACGATTAATGTCGCTCGAAACTGTCATTTGTGGTCAAGCTAAAAGAAACAAAGTAGAGCTCTGAATCAGACTTTGATTTAGACACTGATAAAAGGAGATAGATAATTGATGCATAACCCACTATTATTTTCATGACCATATCCATATTTCTTCGATAACATTTTCACATAGGATCCTAGATCCAAGATGACTCCATCCATATCAAACCCACCAAGCTATGTTGTCATTTTAAACTCTCAAAGAATGTACTTTTTTATGCTAACCTAGTAGACATCCATTTCTGGAAGTGGAGTTGCAATGATGGTCTCCTCTCCTTCTTCTTTCATGCAAGCAGTTAACATCTAAGTCAACTTACTCACAACTTTTGTATCTCTAACACAAACAATAGTGAAAGAATGTATTGACTTAATCTGCTACTTCTTCCATGTGATCGAGGTCATGCAACACTTCTCCATGCATTGTGCATTGCAACTCTTCTTTGAATTGTTCATACACTTCTTGTTTAGTGTGTCATATCCTAATTTTTCTACATGCTTCTTCTATCAATATTTGGTTTGTGCGTTGGATTTCTTCATGCACCTAAGATTCCTACAAATATCTCTATATCACACATTGTATTTCTTCATGTCCATGAGCTTCCTCCAATGACCTTTGTGACACATGTTGCACTTCTTTGTAGATCCATGCTTCTTCAAACAACCTCTACATCACCCTTTGAAGTTCCTCTCAGACCTACACCTCTTCAAGATACCTTTGAGTCACACGTTGCATCTCCTCATGTGTTTGTTGTTATTTCATGTCTCTTTGCACATTGCGCAAAAACTACTTCTATTGAGACACATCAAACTTAGGAGGGGGCTAGGGGGGGATTCTTGATATTTCCCTTTTTTTTTTAACTAAACCTTCTTCATGCTTGAAGTGTAACCCTGTATTTAGCCCCCCCATAGGTTACTACCTCGACGTCCAATTCTCTATTCTTCTTCTTGTTTTTGTGTGGCTCGGAATGTAACATGTTATAGTTACCCTTATTGTCCTTGCATTTCTTTAACAAGCCTGGAAAATCCTTGGTTACATGTTCAAGACTATAAAAATATGCACAGAGAAAGTGGGGCTTAGTGTAGAATCATGAGACATGACTAATCTCAACGCAATTGAAACATGTGGGGGGTTTGCTGCTTCCTCCACCATATCCTCATCCTTGACTGCATCCATACCCACCTCGCGATCCTCCTTGATTGATCCAGGGAATCAAATTTTGCTCAAAATGAAAAGTGCTCATAATTGCTTCAAATCAAACGGGAGCGTAGGCCTCATTGTCATGAACCCAATGCAACTTGTTTGGGTTCAAATGAATGTTATATGAGAGAGATATCGCATTTTGTTCAAATCGTCAAACATGCAAAAAAAATGTGTTGACTGTACAGTGCGTACAGTCCATACAGCCCGTACGGATGCTGACGTGGCAGGGTCGTACGACACGTCACAGGGCTGAGTTGGCAGGGCCATACGACATGTGGCAGGTGTTGGTTGGTAGTTGGATGACGAACCTTTTCTTGACACATGGCATTGGTGGTGAATGGAATGATGACACGTCTCCCAAACAATGGTCGCCACGTGTCACCTTGGCTATGGTCTAAAACATATGTAGTCGGCAGGACTCGACCCCGCGACCTCCGGGTAGGGGAAGAGCATTGGGAAGTGCCTCCCAATCGGCACGCCACCGTGTGTTTCTTATTATATATATGTTAAAGAATTTATTTGAATTGATATAGTTTTGATATGTGGCATGGTCCGGGGCGGGGCGCTCATATATGTTGCAATGTAACCACTGGCTCAGCACGTGTTTCAAACCATTTACCATATGTTTTAAAACGTAGCCCCTTTTCGTACGAGCACGCGGTCACATGATTCATATGCCCACGGACTTGGTGGTTAGGGGTTGGGCGCGTCCTAACCGTCCTACAGTTCACACCGTTTTGCGGTTGCGCCCGGTGCTAGATTTTCACACAAATATACATGTTGAGGCTAGGTTGAGGAGGCAGATGTGCATTTTGGCAATCCAAAGACAACAAGTTTGAAGGGGAACTTCCAGGAAGCCTTTCTTCTTCAATTTTTGGCCAAACAAGGTGCCGAAAAATCCCAGCTAAGAGTTTTTAGACGTTCTGAAGCCATTGGAGCCATCTATTTGGCATTTTGAGCATTGTAAAGCACATATTTTAGCACTTTGAGCAAATAATACAAAAGATCCATTAGAAGATGGACCAGGAGATGTAGCCAAAGAGAGGGTTGAACTCCTTTATCATTTGTTGTGTTATGTGTTTTATGTTCACTGTTATTTGTTGTTGTGTATATGCATCTTAAATGTTTAATTTCTATAAAAGTTGTGTTTGCAAAATTGATCCATTTGCATAAGAACACTTGAATTAAAACTTGCAAATATTTTCAAGAATACAAGTCTTCATCATTTTTAGATCAAGTTGGTATCATAGCATAGGTTTTTGAAGGCTTGATTATTTGCAAGTGTTTTGTTTTTTGATGCTCACAAGGGTGAAACTCACAACAGGAGAAGGTGAACTTATAGAACCAAGTTCTCATTCTTCAAGAAGAAAGATTATATCATCACCTCAAGCTTCAAGGAGGCATTCACTAAGTATGGCTCATGAAGAGAGTCATGAACATATTCCTACAGAAGATGAAGATCTTAGAAAGGATTTCATGGAAATGAGAGAAATGATGAAACTCTTGATGGAAGAAAGGAATACAAGGTTGCAAGGTGAAGGTTCCAACCCTTCAAAGCACAAGGGAGACACTGGTGATAAAACTCCAAATGGAAATGGAGGGAATGGTGCTTCTCCACCACCCTCACCTCCTCCTCCTCCTTCTTCTTCTTCTTCTACCAGTTCAAGACCTCTTCCAAATTCTCCAAAAGGACATGGTAAAACTCCTTCACAAACTCCTTTGTTAAAGCTTGATATTAAGGTTCGAATTGCCAATGTACAATCGAGAGGTAAATGCTGAGAAATTAGATAATTGGATTCGTCAGATTGAGGTGTATTGTAGGATACAAAAAAATCAAGATGATGAAACTAAGATTCAACTTGCTTCGTTAAGATTGGATAGTGTAGCACTCATTTGGTGGGAAGCCAAGACTCAAGAGGACATAAAGAAACATGGTAAAATTTTAACCTCTTGGAATGATTTTATTGTTGCAATTAAAAAACAATTTTACCCATTGGCATATATGCAAAAAGACACTATGGATTGGCAAAATTTTAAACAAGCTAAAGGACAAAATGTGCAAAGATTTACTCAAGAATTTAGGAGAAGAGCTTTGATTTTGGGAGTAGATTTGTCTACTCAAGAAACTTTACTCAAATACATTGGAGCTTTACATAGTTATTTGAGACATACAATAATCATGTTTAATCCTTCAAATCTAGATGAAGTTTTTGTTCAGGCCACTCATTTGGAAGCAAGAGGAAGGAATGAAACTTGTGAGGGTAACAAGAAGCCTTTCAGTCATGGAGAAAAAGGAAAGAGGAAGTTCAAGGGTAATGACAAAAAGAATGTTGTTGTTAAGAAAGAGGGAGAAAAATTTACATGCAAACATTGTTCAAAAGATGGCCATGATGAAGACCATTGTTGGAAACTTCATCCTAAAAGAAGACCCAAAACGTTTGGCAACAAAGGGAAGTCAAAGACTGCAACAACCATACAACATGATTTAGGTTCTGATTCGGGTGATGAAACAAAGATTACAGCCATGGGTTATCAAGGTAAAGGTTCTATTGCAAGTACTAGTTCTTCAAGTAATAGTAATCTCAATGTAACTCGACAAGAAAAAGAAAGAATAGAACTTTTTCACATAAGGGTTGTTTCAAAGCATACCAAGATAGATATTCTATTTGATACTAGATCTCAAGCAAACCTTATATCTGAAGACACTATTAAGAAATTAAAATTGGAAACAATTCCACATCCTAAACCATACCCTCTTGGTTGGATATGTGATAATGCAAAATTATAGGTGACAAGAAGATGTAAACTTAAGTTTGCTATCACTGCAAATTTTATTGATGAGGTAGAGCTTGATGTTATTCCTTTGGATATCTGTGGTATTGTGTTGGGAAGCCCATATTTATATGATAGAAAATCCATTTTTCATCGTCATGAGAATAAGTATCACTTGTTTAAAAATGGAGTTGAGTACATTGTTAGAGCCCATATAAAGAAGATGAATTTTTGACTTGTAAATGTAGGACAAATGAAGAGATTAATCAATGATAGCAAGAATTTTGTTCTCTTAATGATTAAACCCAAAGATGATATTGAAAACAAATTTCTCCAAGGTTGTGATGCAAAGTTGAAATCTGATCTATATGAGGTTGTTAATCAATATGATGATATGTTTCAGGAACCAAAGGGATTACATCCAAAAAGGGGTATCCAACATGAAATTCAATTGCAACAAGATTGTCTTGTTCCAAACATTGGTATGTACAGGATGTCAGTCATGGAAAATGTTGAAATCAAAAAACAAATCCAAGAGTTGCTTAACAAAGGGGTCATCGTGCCAAGCACATCACCATGTGGATCTCCAATTGTGTTAGTGCCAAAGAAAGATGGTACATGGCGTATGTGTGTTGATTTCAGGGCTTTGAACAAGATTACGGTAAAGAATCGCTATTCTCTTCCTAGAATCAATGATTTGCTTGATCAATTGAAAGATGCTAAGTATTTTGCTAAGTTGGATTTGAGAAGCGGATATCATCATATTAGGATTGCCAAAGGAGACACATGGAAGACAGCTTTCAAAACAAAGCAAGGTTTGTTTGAGTGGATGGTAATGCCTTTTGGACTTTGCAATGCACCTGCTACTTTCATGAGAGTTATGAATGATGTCTTAAGGCCTTTTCTTGATGATTGTGTTATTGCCTACTTGGATGACATTTTGATCTTTACCAAATCTTGTGGAGAGCATGTTAAGCATGTGAAGCAAGTTTTGGATGTTTTGAGAAAGGAAAAGTTGTTTTTGAAGATGTCCGAATGTGAGTTTGGAAAAACTTCAGTTATTTACTTGGGGAATATTGTTGGTGGAGGTAAATTAACAATTAATCCCTCCAAGGTAAAAGTCATATTGGAATGGCCCAATCCCAACAATGTGACAGAGGTAAGAAGTTTTTTGGGAGCAACCCAATATTGAAGAAAGTTTATTGCTAACTTTTCTTCCATTGCAGCTCCATTACATGCAGTGACAAGTGTCAAGCAATTTTTTCAATGGGTAGGCAAGCAACAAAGGGCTTTTGATACTTTGAAAGAGAAGATCAGTTCAGCGCCAGTTCTTGCACTTCTGAATTTGAGGCACCCTTTTGAAATCCAAACCAATGCAAGCAATTATGCAATGGGAGTAGTCTTGTTACAACATGGTGAGCCCATTTGTTTTCATTCTGAAACTTTTAATGGTGCCATGATTAACTATCCTACTTATGATAAGGAGTTGAATGCATTGGTCCAAAGTGTGAAGAAATGGAAACATTATTTGTTGGGGAAAGAAACCATTGTCCACACAGATCATCAACCGCTGCAATACTTACAATCACAAACAAAGCTACAACAAGCAAGGCACTTCAGATGGATGGGTTTTCTACAACAATTCCACTTGGTCATAAGGTATAAGAAGGGCATTTATAACAAAGTTGTTGATATGCTTTCAAGGCCTATTATTAGTGCTTCAGTTATTCTTAAGCACGGTCCTATCATGCATGAGAGTTATGTTCAGCAATATGCTTTAGATGTTGATTTTAAAGAAGTATATGAGACTTTGTGTCATTCTAACCATGTTGAGGAATTGGATTACCATGTGCATGATAATATTTTGTATCATCTTGGCAAGCTATGTATTCCACAGGGTGAAAGAATCAACATAATAAGAGAAGCCCATTCTTCTCTTATTGCTGGTCATTTTTGTGTCGGCAAGATGGTGGCTAATTTGCAAAGGTACTGCTATTGGCCTAAAATGAATGAAAGTGTTTCAAGATATGTTCGAGGATGTTCGTTATGCACCACAAGGAAACCTAGCAATCAAAAGTTGGGTTTGTATAATCCACTTCCGGTTCCTTCTCGTTCTTGGGAAAATATTTCTATGGACTTTGTAGGAGGTCTACCTATGTCTAAAAGAACTCATGATTATCTTTATGTTGTTGTTGATTGATTTAGAAAAATGTGTATTTTGATGCCTTGTAAGAAGAAGGTTACAGCTGAGAAAATGACACAAATGTTCTTTCAAAATGTTTGGGTACATTTTGGATTGCCTAAATCCATTATTTCTGATTGAGATTCTCGATTTATTGGAAGCTTTTGGTCGAGTTTATGGGAACTCATGGACACCAAACTTTAAAAGAGCACATATTTTCATTCACAAACCGATGGTCAGACATAAGTGGTAAATAGAATAGTGGTGCATCTTCTTCGTGGTTATTGCTGTAAGCATCCTAAACTTTGGGATGAGCATTTACACTGCATTCAGCATGCTTACAATCGAGCTAAGAACTCTTCAACTCAAACATCGCCATTTGAAGCATGTTTTTGCTATTTGCCCAAATCTCCTTTAGATTTTATCTTTGGAAAGTATATTGCTATTGATGGTCAATATGACATTGATAGGGCAGAAAATTTCATTGAACAAATTCAATCGATACATCAAATGGTACAAGAGCAGTTGGAAAAGAGTCAAGCCAAGTACAAGACAAGACATGACAAGCATCGTGTTGATCACAATTTTCAAGTTGGAGATGAAGTTTGGATTTACATTAGTAAGGAGAGGCTTAAAGGAGAAGGTAAAAAACTAAAACCAATTCGATATGGTTCTTTTAAGATTCTTGACAAGATTGGTAACAATGCCTTCTGTTTAGATTTTCCTCCTTATATGAAAATGTATGCAGTTGTTAATGTTGAGAATTTGAAATTGTATGAACCTCCTTTGATTGATGATTGAGGAGAGCATGTTCAGATTCCTTCTATAGATGATTTCTCCCCAGAATATCTTACAGAACTGCATGAAGACACAATCCTTCACAGGAGAATGAGAACTTCAAAACGAGGAAATGTGGAATATCTTTGAGTTGGTCTTAAAGGCACAATTCCAAGAAAAGCCAAGTGGCTTGAGGTTGGAAAGGTGAGGTAACTATACCCTCATCTTCAAATAGACTAAAAATAGTATTTTGGAGGTCCAAAAGCTTTCCAATGGGGAGGTGTGATCCAGGGGATCAAATTTTACTCAAAATTCAAAGTGCTCGGAATCACTTCAAATCGAACGGGAGCGTAGGCCTCATTGTCACAAAAAAAATGAAACTCGTTTGGGTTCAAATGGACGTCGGATGAGAGAGATATCGCGTTCTATTCAAATCTCCAAATAGGCAAAAAAATTGGGTTGACTATACAGTCCGTATAGTCCGTATAGATGATGACATGGTAGGGTTGTACAACACATGGCAGGGTTGAGTTGGAAGGGCCGTATGACACATGGCAGGTGTTGGTTGGCAGTTGGAGGACGAACCGTTTCTTGACATCTGGCATTGGTGGCGAATGGAATGATGACATGTGGCCCAATCAATGGCCGCCACGTGTCACCTTGGCTATGGTATAAAACATATGTAGTCAGCAGGACTCGACCTCCCGACCTACGGGTAGGGGAAGATCCTTGGGAAGGTCAGCTCAACCGGTGCGCCACTGTGTGTTTCTTATTATATATATGTTAAAGAATTTATTTGAATTAATATAGTTTGGATAAGGGGCGAGGTCCGGGCCGGGGCTTAGCCCCGAACCCCGCTCATATATGTTGCAATGTAACCATCGGCACGGTGTGCATTTCAAACCATTTACAATATGTTTTAAAATGTAGCCCCTTTCCGTATGAGTGCACGATCACATGACTCATATGCCCACAGACTTGGCGGTTAGGGGTTGGGTGCGCCCTAACCGTCCTACAGTTCACACCGTTTTGCGGTTGCACCCGGTGCTAGATTTTCACACAAATATGTGCATTGGGGCTAGGTTGAGGAGGCACAGGTGCATTTTGGCGATCCAGAGACAACAAGTTTGAAGGGGAACTTCTAGGAATCCTATCTTCTTCAATTTTTGGCCAAACGAGGTGCCGAAAAAGCCCAGCTAGGGGTTTTTGGATGTTATGAAGCCATTGGAGCCATCTATTTGGCATTTTGAGCATTGTAAAGCACATATTTTAACACTTTGAGCAAATAATACAAAATATCCATTGGAAGCTAGACCAGGAGATGTAGCCCAAGAGAGGGGTGAACTCCTTTATCATTTGTTGTGTTATGTGTTTTATGTTCACTGTTATTTGTTGTTGTTTATATGCATCTTAAATGTGTAATTTCTATAAAAGTTGTGTTTGGAAAATTGATCCATTTGCGTAAGAACACTTGAATTAAAGCTTGCAAATATTTTCAAGAATACAAGTCTTCATCATTTTTAGATCATTGATATACTCCTTTGTCGCTGACACTATTATCACCAACATTTTGTTCCTCTTGTACCTGAAATGCATCTCGAGTTTTATCTTGCATCAACTGGAGGGAGAGGAAGCTACTGATATCATCGTCGAAGGAATTAAAAAATTTATAAAAGTGTTTTGATTTGTTGCTTCATACTTCTCTAAGATGGGGTAGTAGGGTGGCACATTTCCCCACTAATGAAATATTTCACACCACTTCGACTGTCTAGGTGGAAATGGAATTGGGACACCTATCAGCACATAATTTGGAAGGACCAGGCACTCGTGTCATCAATGCCCTTTTGAACGGAATGTAGTTCCCCACACATATTTGCACATGAATTTATCCTTGGCCATATCTTTCAACTGTATTTTTAGTTTGGCCAATTTTGACTGAACCTCTGCCAATTGGGTCGATGTTTATGCACCTCCAAGTGTGGCTTCCAAGTACATAACGATCTTGACTACCTCGACCTAAGTCATCACCTTTTTCTAGGTGAGACGGACTTGGATATGCGGGAGAAACCCCTTAATGAACCATTCTCTATGTTTCATGCTATGGATCTAGAATGTCATCCTATCCAACAAGATTTTAAAACACTGGTCATAATCCTAGACAGTCTCCCCTTCCTTCTTCTTGATTTCCTTGATTTATGTAATACATTGGGACTTTGAATTCAAATTTTAAAATTTTTGAAGTAGATCTGAGTTGTGATCTGAAATTTAACTTGATCTAAAATTCAAGATCTTCAACCATTATTTGCATGTGAAATTTTCACTGTTAACCACCTTTGTAATTCAAAATTAAAGAACATCCATCAAGCACATGAGCACAAAAACTTGTAAGCAAACCATCTATGAACAAGAATTGGTAACGGAGTTCACCAAACCCCCTAGCTTTGTCTCCGGGCCACTTTCCAAATGGGAAGGCCGATAGATTAAGTAGTCAAATGCTTACAAAGTGACTTATGATTTATGTCTGTCATATATAGTAACAGACTTCATCAGCAGTTGCTAAATGAAATTCTGAGACTTTTAAGTATGAACATGAATACCTCTCTGTTTATTTGAAAGATTTTGTGAGAAATTTAATGTATAGATGCTTGAATGCAAAAACTGAAGTTGGATCTGGAATCCTTACGAAAAACTGAGACTTTTGAGTATAAACTTGATATATTTCAGAAACTGGACTCAGAATGCCCTTCTTGGCACAATTCCCAAATCTACCTCTAATTTGTACAGTCTGTATGACCTCAGAATGCATGTAAATCCAAAACCACCTCAATCTGTGTGCAAAACCACCTCAGTCTGCATGTAAATTCACCTTGGACTGCATTCAAATTCACCTCGATCACTGTGCAAAACCAACTCGAGCTACGTGTCAGTCTCTTCCTGCATCAAAACCCCTCCTCGGGATCAGTGCCCATCTCTCATTTAAATAATGAGAAAAACCAAAAAAGGGGGTCATGGCCATAGGCCACATGCCTATCCAAATCCCACCAATATCGAGAGTTTTTAATCTTACCTCGCCACTTCTTTCCACGTCTCATCGCAGTGTCGTGTTGGTAGATATGGTGGTTATGGAGGCGGAAGTCCTGGGGTCAAACCCGCGAGCTTCTCCTCCCACCGCATATGCATATAGTTTAACATATGGTTGGTGTGTTTTATATGGTATGTTTAACATATGGTTGGCATTTTTTTTATGATATGTTTTAACATATGGTTTGGGTGCATTTTATATGGTATGTTTAATCATATGGTTTGGGCGCATTTTATATGGTTGGTTTTTGGGTTATAACATATGGTTTTGATATCAAATTTAAATACCAAGGGGGGCCTCAGTGTTGGCAAGGTCAAGAGCTAGGCCCTTGACCACCCCTTTTTTTCTCCAAACCATGGGGTCATGGTGGCCTTTTCACAAGGTCTTGGGTTCAATTCCCATAGCCCCAAATTACATTTCTTAACCATTTCTAACCATTTTTCACCATCTTTGATGAAACTTCCACTGTTGATATCTTTGTCATCTAGAGGTCGTTTTTCCCGAAACGAATGTCACCGGAAAGTTGCTGACGAGCTCTTCCACTTTGTAATCTTTACTTTTAATTTTGAATACTTTAACTCTATCAAATTTTAATATGATCCACCTGGATCAAACCTACCCACTGAAAATCTTTTTGGCCACAAAAAGTATGAAATCATTCAGAAAATAAGTGAGGACATGTTTGTATCATTTGTCCTGTATCACCTATCCATTCTTCCTAGAACCTGTACATCTCACTCAGCAATACAACAATCAACACTGCACTGACATTGTTAAGTACATTAATCACATTCTTAATCACATCTTCATTCAACATTGTCGGAACCAACCACATACTGTTGATGAGCAATAAGATGAATATAAACATTGAATGTGTGAAAGAGATTGTACCCAAACCATGCTGACTTTTAACCATAGAAACACTATCAACCAAAACAGGTGCATTGTAGTGAAATGACACTTTCTCGTCATTCTTAGGATTCTTTTCTTCCTTACGTTGTATAGACATAAGTGCCAAATTCCGACTTGCATTAACAACCCTTTTTAATTGTTGTGTAGTGCCCAATGATTTGTCTTTTTTGAATGAATGTGAATGCACTATGTACTCAATTCCTTCTTTAAACAAGTGATATTGATTATGTTCTCGATAGAAGATCGCTTTTCAATCATATAAGTACGGACTACCCAACACAATTCCACATATATCTAGTGGGACCACATCAAATTCAACCTCATCTACAAACTTAGATATAATTGCAAACTTTAGATCACATTGTTGTGTTACTTGTAATCTTTTATCTTTGCATACCCAACCTTATGGATAAGGTTTCTTGTGTGGTTTTGTTATTAATCCCAATTGCTTAACTTCTTCTTCTGAAATAAGATTAACTTGTGATCCACTATCTATGAGTGTGTCAACCTTTGTTTGTTTTGTTATCACTCTTATAAGAAACAATGCATTCCTCTTTCTATCCTTAGAATTGTCATCATCTTTAGAAGTAGAAGAACATGAAGAGCCAATGTTAGAATCATTATCAACAATAGATTTACCTTTCACACCTATGATTGTTATCTTTGTTTCATCCGCGGAATCTGATCCAAGGTCCTCAACGATAACCGTGGTTGTTTGCTTTCCCTTCTGATCCTTAAACCACTTCGGTTTCATTTTAGGATATAGCTTCCAACACTTTGCCTCTTCAGACCCTTGCTTTTGACAATGTGAGCATGTAGGTCTCTCATCACCCTTCTTCATTGTAGCTACATGTTTAACTTTCCACTTTTCCTTGCCTTCTTTTTCCTGGAGGGATTCAGCTGAAGAAACATCATGAACACTCTTCACTTTTGAATCAATGTGAGTTGCTTGAACACACACCTCGTCAAGGTTAGTCGGATTAAACATGAATATCGTATGACGTAAATAAGTATGCAATCTTCCTATATATTTGAGAAGAGTTTCCTCAGTGTAGAGAGGTATACCAAGTACCAATGCTCTTTTTTGAAGTTCTTCTGTGTATTCTTGCACACTTTGTCCCTTACTTTGTCTCCAATTCTGCCAATCCATCATAGCTTGTTGCATATACCCTAATGGATAAAATTGCTTTTTAAGTGCTGAAATGAACCCATACCAAGAGGAAATGATTTTGCCTTTTGTGGCACGATCCTCTTGAGATCTTTTCTCCCACCAAATGAGAGCAGTCCCTCCAAGTCAGAGAGAAGCCAACTGAATTTTAACAGCATCTTCAGTAAACTTTTGAATCCTACAATAAACTTCAATTTGTTAGATCCAATTGTCCAGTTTTTCAGCATTAATCTCTCCATTATACATAGGTAATTCAAACTTTATATCAAGCTTTAAATGAGGCATATTAGGATCAACTTTTGTTTTTAGTTTTTCAAATGGAGAAGGAATAGAACCATCAAGAAGAGATGGAGAAGTTGGGGGGGTTTTAGGGGGTTCCTCACCACCTCCTTCTTTTTTACCTTTTGTATGAAATGGTCCACCATGTTCACCTTTATTTTGATCTTGATAGAGCTCCTCTACCATCATTTGCATTCTCATGAAAGATTTCGGAAATTCCCCTTCAGAAGGGATAGAAGAAGCTGCTTCTTCTCCTTTTGGTGAATACATCCTTCCTCTTCTTGAACCAATCTATGGATCAAAATCTTCAAGTTCTCCTTCCCCATGCTGAAGCTTGGATCTTGTTAACATCAACTCACAAAGAAATGGTTAACCTTGCTTTGATACCAACTTGATCTGAAATTTAACTTGATCTAAAATTCAAGATCTTTAACCATTATTTGCATGTGAATTTTTAACCATTAACCACCTTTGTAATGCAAAATTAAAGAACATCCATAAAGAACATGAGCACATAAACATGTAAGCAAACCATCTATGAACAAGAATTGGTAACGGATTTCACTAGACTCCCTGACTACGTCTCCAGGCCACTTTCCAAATGGGAAGGTCGATAGATTAAGTATTCAAATGCTTACAAAGTGACTTCTAATTTATGTCTGTCATATACAGTAACAAACTTCATGAATAACTGCTAGATGAAATTCAGAGACTTTTAAGTATGAACATGAATACCTTTCTGTATATCTGAAAGATTTTGTGAGAACTTTTCTGTATGGATGCTTGAATGCAAAAACTGAAGCTGGATCTGGAATCCTTGCGAAAAACTGAGACTTTTGAGTATAAACTTGATATATTTCAAAAACTGGACTCAGAATGCCCTTCTTGGCACAAATCCCAAATCTGCCTCTGATCTGTATAGTCCATACAGCCTCGAGATGCGTGCAAATACAAAACCACCTCGATGTGTGTGCAAAACAACCTTGGTTTGTGTGTAAATTCACCTTGGATTGTGTGCAAATTCACCTTGATCACTGTGAAGAACCACCTCGAGCTACATGCCAGTCTTTGCCTGCATCAAAGCCCCTCCTCGGGATCCGTACCCATTGCTCATTTAAATAACGAGAAAAACCAAAAAAGGGGGGCGTGGCCATAGGCCATGTGCCTATCTAAATCCTACCAATATCGATAGTTTTTAAGCTTACCTTGCCACTTCTTGCCATGTCTCATGGCGGTGGTGCATTGGTAGATATGGTGGTTATGGGGGCAGAAGTCCCGGGGTCAAACCCGCGGGCTTCTCCTCCCACCGCATATGCATATAGTTTAACATATGGTTGACGTATTTTATATGGTATGTTTAACATATGGTTGGCGCGTTTTATATGATATGTTTTAGCATATGGTTTCGACGCATTTTATATGGTATGTTTTGTTGTTCCAGAGTTTGTGTTTTAAGGCTATAAAACACACCGTCTAGGCATCCAAGAAATGATAATACTTTTAAAACAATGAAACAAGGAGAATTAGATCAGAGTCGGTTTCTCAACTGCCTCTGTCTTTCTTCTCTTTGTTCCTGGATAGTTATATCTCGTTCAATCACTTCCCACGATCGTTCTAACTCAGTTCTATTTGTTGCAGTTTGCAAGATAATGTTAAATAGGTTCAATGCTATGCTAGTTTGATCTTGTAAACCGGGTTCTACGTTTGGTTGCCTCCCGTTTGGGACTGTCATGGGTGATTGATTATTTTTATATTTTTATATAAAGGTTTTTATAGGTTTGTTGCTTCAGACCTTCAGGATGGATTGGATAAAACAACTTTTAAAACTTAATACAGAAAATAAAGACACGAGTAAGGCCGTTTCCTGGTTCAATGACAATTATGAGATCGATAAAAAATAGAACATAACACAGAGAAATATAGATCTTTAACCAAGAAAGAATTCTACATTTCCATTAACACTGATGAAATATACATAGATTTTCTAACAAAAAGGAATATTAAGGAACAAAAGATCGCAGGTCTTAAAATTATTAAAATAATTTCAGAGGAAAAACTGCGATGCATTCAACATCCGAACCAATCTAACAATATAGACAATAACTGCATATGATTTCAGATTGATTCATTCGCTAGAAATACACATAAAGAAGAAATTTTAACAAAAGAAACTAAAGAAGGATAGAAGTATAGTCACTGAATGACAGGATTCAGAATCTTCCTGTGAATGATATTCTGATAAACTTTAAAACTGGTTCTACAAAATGTTCTTTTTTCCAAAATTTCTGAAGCCCTTTTTCCGCCTCAAGAAAACATATTTATTTGTTTCTGTCCAAAATTTCAGTTGGCAACTAACCAACCTCCTAATTACCCGGTTGCAATAAACTAAATGTCAACTGATTATAATTATTACAAAATACTAGAAAAAAATATTTACAAGGTTTTAAACCTAAGTATGAAAACTTTCTTCATTTGTTTCCGTTGCCTAAATATGTCTTTCTAAAAATGTCACCAGAGCCTTGGGAACTTCGGGCACCTCGTTTGCTTCAAGGGAGAAAAAACTCTTTTGTAAATCTGGCAATTGCTTTGCAATTGTCTTCCCTGTAGACTTGATTTTCTCCAATCTCGAACTGGGACCGATCATCCACTTCTCGATTTCTGAAATGCTGACTGCTTTGACATTTGCAATTTCCATTTTCTTTTCTTCAAGTTCCTCCCTTATTTTTAGCTGATGACTATGGATGTTGATATCTCCTAATGACTCGGGCAGGCTGTTAGTTTTATCCTGTAATGAATCTTTTTCAATAGAACTAAAGATTCTTTGACAATGATTGATAACTTCTTCAGTTATTCCTTTATATCCTTGCAGCTTTGTTTCCCACACCTTTAACATTACATCCCCTTTCAACTGTTCTGAAGTGGACAATTTTTGTGACTGTCTAATTTCTTCTTCCTGTAAAGCAGAGAGTACTCTTTGGAAAGAATCTCTTACAGCTTTAGCTTCTATTTCTTTCAATACAGTCATGTCTAAAGATTTCCTAGATTCGTGGAAATATTTCTGGATGATTTCCAGATCACAAAATGCCCTTTGTTGTTCCTGCTGAATATCAGCATACATCTCAAATGCTCTAGCCTTGAATTGATCTACTTCAATCACTTGGTTAGTGATTGAAATGATCTCGTCTTGCAGTAGTATATTTTCGTTGCTAAGAGTTTGTACCTGTTCTTGGGTATTCTGGATCATAAGCTTTGCCTCAGTTAAATTCTCATTTAACTTTTGGATATCTTGGATATCTTTAAGTCTGGCTTGCTCGAGGCCTTTTTTTATTCCCCATGCAATTTTCTTTTCATTATCTTTCAAACTACCCTGCAACTGTGTGATTTCTTGATTCTTCTGCTCTATTGTATTAATCAAATTTTCTACAGAGTACATGTTGGCTGATGCTATGGCCCCCATAGACCCTGCCAACTCTGTAGCGAATGCACTGTCATGTAGTTTTTTCCCATCAATGATGATTTTGTGTCTCTTAATTGACCTTTCTCCTACAGAATGTGACTCCTGCTTCAAAACAGCCCTGCGTTTCTTACTAAAGAAATAGTCTGATGAAGGAAATTCATCTCTGCTTATTGGTTCCAACTCATTTACGTACAGAGCTCCTTCATGGGGATTCCCAAATGTTGCCTGAAGCGGAGTTAATGCTGCAATTGGGCTGCCTAATGCCGTTGAAGCTGTTCCCCCGACGGTTTCGGGAAAGTCATCAGGGCTTGTTGGGTTTGTCTGTATTGCTTTTCCCTTTCCTGTGTGTGTTTTCTTGCTCTGAGCGTCCTCTGTATCCTGAGGGGGTGCCTCGGAGTCCTTTGATTTACCTTTACTGCTGGCATCATACTGAATTATGGTCTCAAAACCAGGAGGGATGGATTCTGAGTCATGCTCGGATGTTGATATTTCTCCCTGCAATATTTTAGGCAAACATTGTTTCCTGTTTCTCTGAAATGATGCAAACCCCACCTGTGCATCAGGTGACAAGGTCTGCACTTTACTTCGAACTTCATCATACGACTGAACGTTTCTGAAAATATCATCATAGAACGACTCCTCGTGCTCATATGCTTTAAGCCCACATTGTGCAACATGCTTATAAATGATTTGGTAAGGGTCTTGTTTCCTGTGTTCTATGTCCACCAGATTTATTTCACTCAGTGCCTCTGCCTCTACCTTAGAATGGCCGAAATTTAATAATGCAAACTTTCCTAAATAGACAGGAAAATATGGCCAGGATTTTTTCTGTTGGGCTTTTAATTCAGTTCTGATACCTCCATTCACTAGCTTATATGCTACCTCTCTGCAAATTAATCGATCCGGGAGTATTTTTGGGAGTGCATGTGGGGGGATAGCACATCCAAAAACCCTTACATATGAAAAGTGTTCCTCGATGAACCAGTCAGCCACTGTCTTAAGGTTCTCTATGATGGCTTGTGAAATTCGAGGAGGTTCAAGACCAAAGAGTATCTTGTGCAATGGGATAATCACAAAATGACATATTTCATAAAAACTATCTTTAGCATGGTCTTCCCACAGAGTCGAATGATATTTATGAATAGGTTCAGTGCAGGAAGGGTTCCAGCTCCAGCTCATCAAAGGAAAAGGAGTCCTAAAACATATAGCATCCATTATATAAGCTGACATGTAAAAAGCCACAGGTTTCCCTTTTGCCCTAGCTGCCTTGTAATTGCTAACCTCTGTGGTGATATTGTTTGACAGAATCTTGTGCCAATTGAAGCTATGACCTTCTGAAACCTCTTCTAACAAGGGTGTCCATTCGGCACTAAAGTGATTTGAGTCCCTTTTTCCATATAATCTACATAACATCATTGCTAAATACCTCATGCAGTCACTCAATGAAGCAGTAGCATATATCCCCTGTGACTCGGCCCTAAATTTTTTTTTGTCTCTAACCCATTCTTTTATCATATCTGAGTATGATTGAGCTCCTTCAACACATTCCTTTTGTTGAAAAGCAGCTAAAAATTCAGAATTCAAAGTATGCTTATGATGGGGTGATAATTTATACATTACTTGGAGGTGTTCGGGTCTGAACGAGCCAGTGACTTCTCCTTGTTCGTTCATTATGCTCCTCGTTGGAACATCTACTTTGTCCAATGCCCAAATAATCATATCCGTGTATGAAACCAGTTTTGGGCGCGCAGCAACTTTATGAAGACCTGTGCTAGCGATATTTCGGAGATAATTTTCATCTTCATCATCCGAATATGAGAGTTCTTCTTCCATTTTATCCGCAATTTTAGCCCATGATTTGATATTATGTATTATTCCAGCTGCGATAGTATCTGAGATGATATCACTTTCTGGTTGTTCTTCACCTTTCTTTGAAGCTTTTTTAGGTGCCATCGCTATACATTCACCAGCTCAGTGTTTAATATCCGAGTAGTGAGGTTCCAAGCTGAACCAGAATGCCAAATGATGTAGCAGCTCTAAGAGGAAGATGCGCTCTGTGTTTTTCTTCGATTCCTCTAACAAAGAAGAATTCAACTTAGAATAAATGAAAATGTTTCAGACTGTTATTTCGAATATATGATAATTATTTGCAAAGTCCTTTCATCTATTATGACATAAATGCAAAGATATTCCCAATAAATGTTTTTAATGCTCGTACCTGAGATTTTCTAATATTTTCGAATATATAATAGACACCTGCCGTATATATAACATTTATAAGAAATTTGAAATTGCTTTCATCGGGGTTTCGGGACTTTCGATGTTAAGGACATGAGCCATCGTAAAACCCCGATCGCCGAAACTGCAATCTGTTAATTTAGTTAACCGTTTTATTATCTTAATTAATCAGGATTATCTTTTCGGAGCTTCGTTAATTAAGAATTCGGGATTCGGGAAATCAGGGATCCGGAGATCGGGAGATCGGGACTTCTACTGTTGTGAAAATTTCTATTTGCGGAATCGCGAATGGCGATTTCCCGATGTAATTAGTTAATATTAATCACACTTGGCAGTAATTAGATTATTGTTAAACTTTCTTTAAAAACTTATTATGATCGGGGATCGGGAAATCGGGGGAGACGACATTAAGTTTTCTTGTTCTTCCAAAACCGCGAAACGCGATTTCCCGATATGGTTAGTTCAGAGTTGAAACTCATTTTAAAACGATAGTTAAATTAAAGATGGATTAATTACGTATTAATGATTCGGAAAATCGACGGTCGGGACTTCGTGACTTAATATGCGTTGAGACTTGCTATTACCAAATAGCGAACTCCGATATCCCGATGTAGTTTAAAATTTTTTTAAGTTCTATCATTTAGGTTCATTCTGAAAATTATTCGGAAAAGTATTTGGAGCATTCACTGATTTAAGTTTCAATCATTATTTTCCAAAAATAAATCTTAAGGGGATTACAAATTCATTAGGTCTGAAAAGTTTTTTGCTTTATATAGATTTTTTAAAAATTACAAAGGTCCCAGGATACCAAAAATTTTGTTCATATGTTAAAAATTTAGGTTATGTTTCAACATGTTTAATCATATGGTTTGGGCCCATTTTATATGGTTGGTTTTTGGGTTATAACATATGGTTTTGATATAACATTTAAATACCAAGGGGGGCCTCGGTGTTGGCAAGGTCAAGGGCTAAGCCCTTGACCACCCCTTTTTTTTTCCAAACCATGGGGTCATGGTGGCCTTTTCACAAGGTCCTGGGTTCAATTCCCATAGCCCCAAATTACATTTCTTAACCATTTCTAACCATTTTTCACCATCTTTGACGAAACTTCTACTGCTGATATCTTTTTCATCTGGAGGCCATTTTTCCTGAAATGAACATCACTGAAAAGTTGTTGATGATCTCTTCCACTTTGTAAGCTTTACTTTACATTTTGAATACTTTAACTCTATCGAATTTTAAGATGATCCACCTGGATCAAGTTGTTATCGGCTAGGGACATCGCCTGTCCTATTGGCACAGTATCCTTATACTTCATGTACCATGTGAGGTCCCAATCGCTGAACATAGTCTCTAGTTGCGCGATCTTAATTTCCTCATCTCTAATTCTCTTTATAGATGAAGTTGTTTCGTAGGTGAACCAATGTTGCTCGACGCCATCTTTACCCTTTCCATGGAACACATGAAATATCAACGTACTATCTTGGTGGGCCATTGGAACCATAGTTATTTCCACTCTTCTGACTATTATTGTCTTGATTCTTCCATACCACTATCACTTGGGATAAAGTATTGTTGACTTCACCTTCTTCTTTACTTGTTTTGTTTCTTCTTTCCTCTTATTATGTTTCTTCAACACTAACCTCTTCACTATTTTTTGTGTGTTCTTCGTGATTAAAAATGTGCAAGGGGGGTGGAACAAAGGGGGGCTAAGACCATATTCTCCTAAATTTTCTTATAAGGGGACCCAAATAGATATCTAGTTGCAGTCATGCAAGACTATCCAACATTATTAGTTCATCTCCCCCACTACTAGGGGAGTCCCCATATTCCTTCACTTCTAACGCATCCACATCCTATGCCCTCTTCTCCTGATTTGAATGCACAACACCAATGTGTGTGCCTTTATCTAGGCCAATCCATGCACTTACACTAAATGATTCATCTCTCAGTCAGATATACACACTGCCACCTTGCATAGAGTCGGTTTCTCCACTCAGCACATGACTTCACCACCCTTAGTTCACTTGTTTTCTTAGTGTACAACCACTACACTGAGAGTCAAAATCCTGTTTGATTTGCACCCCACCATACTGCATGACAACTTCTCTTCTTTTCACCATGTAACTATGTGACGCTTCCTCTTTCGAGTCCACCGACACACCAAAAATTTATGGTCGTACACCACACATGTGATTTTTTCCTCTTCTCAAGTTTGTGTCTTACCACAACATCCAGAGGGTATGGGTTTCTTCATCTAGGCCCTCACTACCACTATTGTCACTATTGGTATCTTTGAATCCAAGCCTCCCCTTAAGCATTTCCTTGCATGTGATCCACTCTGGCACAACATCCTCTCCCACACCACTTCTTAGTGTGATATTCCACTCCATTTTGGGACCGAAATCTCATTGTGCACCCTTGACTAAATCTTCTCTACTCTTCTTATCATCTTTCTCCCTCAGCTCAATTCTTATTTCGTATCTTTCAACTCTTTTTTTCTCTCTAATATTATGGATCCATTCTAATCCTCACATCATCTCAAAAACTTATTGCATACTCCTCACTGGATCCATGCTTTGGTTCTTTTCCCACACCTTTTCCACAACCCCCCCTAGTGCTAGGGGGTTTACTCATCCATCTTATCAGGCTCCATGCACATCATTCTTTTTTATACAAACAACATCTTCATCCAAAGAGTAATATCTTCTAACATCTGCTTTCTTGGACCTTTTTCAAAATTTCTTTCATCTGCATTGAAATAATCACTATATTTTATGGAAAACTCAATAATGTATCCTTCGTTCACTTGAGAAAAAAAAAACTCAATAGCCTGAGACCACTTTTTATCCAATTCCTTTAGAATATCAATATTGGCTTGATCCCATACTATTGACCCTGATGGTAACATGGTAGAATTGAATTATGATTGTCCTTTTAACCATTCATGGGACAAACATGGAAATTTTGTGAAAAAGAGTTCATGCATATTAGAGTAAAGGTATCTACCTTTCCATAAATTTCCATTCAACTGCAATCCTTTCATCTCTCGTAGGGAAGAATTGTCCTCGTTCGCTTATATCCAATATTGGATCTCCTCCTTAGACAGATTCCACCACATTTCTCTTTTCTCCATCAATATCAACAATACTTCAAGTCTCGGCAACATAACTATTTGTTGCCTAGGGTTGATCCAGAGTGTTTCCAACAAAAACCACTAATCATTGACATATCAATCCTCGGCCAAGGTCGAGGAAGGTATCACCCAATATGCAGAGAGGATCATAGAGACCATAAGTCCTTGTGTTGAGGGTGGAGGATCAAACATATCAAACAATATTATAAATGGCATGCATGTAACTCATATCTAATATTATGATAAGGACTACGAATTAAAACTATACACGCATACGTGATACTGATTAATAACAAACACTAGATAGAACAAAAATTCCATATCTTTATTACTAGACATATTCCATCTTATTATAGATATACATTGTGTTGAATAACTGACCTAAACATCCATAAGACTTCATCTCATTACTATATAAATAGTGGGAATACAATAGTATGTTCCTTGCACCGAGCTTTAAGATTTAGACAAATAAAATACACAAGAGACTTCTCCATACAACACAAGATTACAATAGGCTAACTCAGAGCTCTGGGACTGATACATTCATAAATTAGACAACCTCTTTTCTGAGTTGAGATCTCTCTTTTATATCTTTTTCTTCTAGGGAGATATGTCCTTCATTTTTTTGCTCCACTTGCTTTTCCGATCCAATGACCTCGCATGCTTCGTGTACCTGCCAAGGCTCTATGTAGGTTCTCTTCATTAGGGAAAATACTAAATTCCTATTGAAATCATCTTTTGGCCACCCCACATCTTCATCTGTTGTTGGTAGCAATAATTCCAAGAGATATCATGATGATTCCTTTCTTGCTTCCAGTGGGCATCTTCTTGATTTCCTGTGCAACTGAAAAAATTTGGACTGGAACTCTCAATTGACAAAACTCAGACCAATTTGCCATTGACTTCCTTTACACTTTGCACGTTAATTAAAAAAACCCGGTTTGATCCACACACTATGGAATTATTTTGCGCATCTCCTTAGGCGCTCGCAAAACTTATAGATGAGTCCGCACAACTTTTGTTTTTTCATGCGCACAAAATTGGACCCAAAACTCTGGGTGCCAAAAGTAATTCATTTCTTTTTAACCCTCTTACAATTCAAGTGTGATAAATAATGAAATATTTTAGAGGAATAGGCCATTCATTGATCAAGTCAAACCTTTCCAAGTAGAAATACATTGTATCCAATATGTATAGGTTGACAAAATCTCAAATTTTCATCTATATGACTCGATTGTGCCTATCTCTATAATAAAAAATTAATAAATAGGCTTGGTTGTGGGTTTAGGTGTAGAAACTTGCAAGAAAATGATGTTCTCATTCCTTGTATGAAGGAAACTCACATATGGCCATGACTATCTTTTGAAAAAATTGCAAGTGCACCGGAAAATGAGAGAAAAACAACAAAACAACTACCTATATCTAAATTGATCTACCTTGCTGTCACTAAAGAATTAAAAGACCACATCACAGAGTTTACAAAGGACTCCTAAGATGAAAAGGATAAAAAATGACACATAGAAAATAAAGGAAATAAATGTAACTTATTCCCTAGTGGAATCACTAATTCTATTTTAGAAAAATTCACCTACATATAATTAAATACCCTCTTTGGATTGGTTTGATCCAACGACACAAAAAGAGGATAGATATAATACTTATATCTTCTTAAAATAATCATGAAATATCATAAGTAAATGAGAGAGGGAATGAAATAATACCTTAGACATTATTTTTTTCCAATGTATGCAATGATTATTACTAGATCTAGCTCCATTGTTGTTGATTCACTGAATTATATCAAAAATGATCAAACAACAAAAACCTTCCTTAGTCCTTCAAAAGAAAATAAATGAAATATTTGATGAATAAGGTCCTAATCTAGGAGAACTATAAACATAGGAATTGTTCTAGGGCTGCAGCTAGGGTTAACCCTAGCCACACGTCGCATCAGTCTACATTTTTTTCCATGCTTCTCCTACCCATCTTCCTCTGGTTCGGACTTGGGCCTGAGAAAAATGGTGCCTGCTCCTGTGCTATCTCGATTGAGAGAGACTATGGTTTCTCCCATTCTTTAGATACTTTCCCCATGATGTAGAGCATATGCCTTTGGTTTCTGTTGTGAAGGATCAGTCCTTTTTTTGTACAGAAGGTTTTTTTCCTAGTGAGATGATTGGAGGTTTCTGTTGTGAAGGATCAATGCTTTTGTCATGCAAAGGTTTTTTTTCCTAGTGAGATGATTGGAGGTCGCGCGTATGGGTGCAGAGCTTGTTTCCTTACTTTTGGGTGTGCTATTTTGTTTTCTTTTATTCCTCTAGGTGTACCTTCAGATCCGATTTTGGAGCCTGGTCCTGTTGATGTTTGGACAACATCAGGAAAACATTCTCTTAGAATAATAATCAATAATATAATTATTTATTATTAAATATAATATATAATAAGTAAATGATAATAATAAAATAGTTATTCATTATTCAAGGGATGCATCCTTTCATGGATGGTCACCATATGTTCCCTACATATGGAACACTCATCATTGTAATAATACATCGATTATATCTCATTTGAAGAAAAACCAACATGGTATCAGAGACAATATATTCTTGCCATATCATATCAATACTAGAAGTATATCTTAGACCATGTCCAACCTATGCTAGATTCCACCACTAGTCATTATGGTAACCAAAGTTGTGTGAAGATCTTAGATAATCCATTGTTTCATGACAAATTGAACCACATTGAGATCAAGTACCATTAAATCCGAGACATGGTGCAGAGGAAGGGAGTATTTGTGTTATACCTTCCTATAGATGAGCAGGTTGTTGATATTCTTACTAAACCAAGACAAAGTTCAAGTACTTCTCTGACACACTTGGCGTGGCAGAGAATGCCTCCATCACTGAGAGGGAGTGTTGATGTTTTCATCTTCCTGAGACATTCTCCAGATCGTACTCCTCTATGACTTAGTTGAGTTGATCTATGATGACACTTATCTGAGAAGGGATAAGTAGGACACTTATACGAGAAGGGATAAGTGTGTTTGGGCTTACAACACATGAGGACATGTAGAGAGAACATGAGGACATGTCAAGGGAGTTGACCCTTGACATCACACACTATGGGAGTTGACCCTAGTTTTTCTAGAGGGTGTAGCTTCTATAAGTTCATATGGGAGTGCCATGTGTTACAAACTTTCTCCAGGTCATACTCCTTTGTGAATTGAGTTGAGTTGATAACTAGGACACTTAATCGAGAAGGGATAAGTGCATTTGGGATTATAGCCAAACATCCCATGTGGAGAGAACATGAGGACATGGCAAGGGAGTTGAACCTTGGCATCACACACTATGGGGAGTTGACCCTAAGTGTTCCTAGAGGGAGTATCCTCTAGAAGTCCATATGGGAGTGCCATGTGTGAAAAACCTTTTTCTACTATGGTGGTTGTGTACCACTGATGGAGACTGTGTGTCTCTGGACAGTAGTTTTGTACTACTATGCAAAGATACCTCCCTAACTAAGAGAGAATATTGATATTTCAGCATCGGGTAGACCTTTTCCTAGATTAGGATGTAGACCAAGGGAGATAGGATACATTTATCATAAAGGGGAACTTGTGGTAAATGGGCCCAGACATAGTCATTTTTTTATCATGAAAAGGAATAATATGGACTCGAGGTGCTTGAAGTGATTTCCACGTGTCGGTTAGCATCAAGATGACATATACTCAAAGGTGTGTACTTGTGGTGAAAGATCTTGGTGTGGTATTTTTCCTAGTCATGGTGATTTGACAAGGAATAATAAAGACTCGAGTTGCTATATTCTATTACATCTGGACCCAAAGTGAGCATAATATTAGAGAGATTTAATTGGCTTAGAGGGAGAGCCGCAGAAGGAGTTTCTTTGTGGTTCAGACAGGACATAGATGACTCTCAAGACTGATAGAAAAGTGTTATGAGTTTAGGATGAATTTTGTATACTTCAAAGACAAGCTTGGCATGATGCAGAATGTCTCCCTAGTTGAGAGGGAGTGTTGATGTTTGGACAACATCGGGAATAAATTCTCTTAGAATAATAATTAATAATATAATTATTGATTATTAAATATCATATATAATAAGTAAATGATAATAATAAAATAATTATTGATTATTGAAGGGATGCATCCTTTCATGGATGGTCACCATATGTTCCCTATATATGGAACACTCATCATTGTAATAATACATTGATTATATCTCATTTGAAGAAAAACCAACAGATCCGGCGTCTGTAAGATTCCGATTTATTCTTTTTTCATCCTTTAGTGTGCGTGGAGGTTTTTTTGAAGTTTTATGAGGGCGTCGTCCTCACCAATTCATCCATGTTTGTATTTTCAGGGCTTGATGCAATGTCAGGGTTTTATCAATGTTCGTGGTGGCTAGGGGTTCTTGTGTCCTCCTCTGATTTGTGGTGTGGAGACGATGCTTGGGTTTTCTTTGTTTTTTGACGGACTTTGTATCAGATTTTTGAGGTCCTACTTTTACGGGCATGCAATGTTGATTTTGGATATTTGGGTCATCAATTTGACGTCCATCTAGGGTGTGCGGCTTATGGCTTCCTCCTTAGTGGTTGCAGGTCCTCTTGTTGTCCCTTTGGATCTGTATTTTTGAGGTTTTTGTTTTACGCTCTGGCCTAGTCCATCCAGGTTCTCTTCTAATCTTCTTTCTGTCGTTTATTGGGTGAGATTGGTGGCTATTTTCTGTGTAGACTTCATATGTATTGAGGCCTCTTTTTGAGGGTATATTTTTCTATGCTTTTCTTCCTCTTGGGGATGAAAGATATCTTAGACCTAAATGCATGATCTTTGTATGCATTATTTAGAATGTCATTACAATTTTTTCTTTTCAAACAAAAATGTCCTATGAACATAAAATATAAAATCCCATTAAAGATACAAGAAATATCTATGAACATGAATATTTTGGGGGGCGAAAGAATGTACATATATATCTATTAAATGAGAATTACAACAATGTTGACTCCTTATTAAAATGATTTAATAAGGATGATTTTAATGGGGATGATTTTAAGTATGAAAATTTATATTAAAATGTAGAAACATGGGCTAAGCTTACTTCTCCTTAATATCCAAAATATAAAATGATTGGCAATATTTTTGTAAAAATATTTAAATTTATAAGGATTTTGTATAGTTTATACAAATTTTAGGTGATTTTAAAGGTAAAATAATTTTATTCTATGCAATTTGGAAGAACCGTTTTTTAGAAAAAATGGAAATTAGCGAATCTTTTTTTGGGAAAAACCATGGAAAATTAGCCCATTTACAAAATTTATCCCCTAAAATCATATAATGAGTTATGTTGATATTAGTTGTTGTAAACTGTTGGAGTAGGCTATTTTGGATAAGTCTTGGAAATCACACAAGAATGGATCTCATGACATTTTGGCTAAGGAGAAGTAGTGCACAAAACAGTTGAAGCATGTTTGGGAGTCAACATGAAAAAGGAAGAAATTAGTTAGGATTTTGGGACATTTTGTCCACATTGTAATGAGCTTAGCCCTTTTGTAAAGCTATAAATTGTAATAGGTTTTCAGGTATAAGAGAGTATTTTTCAGGTGATGATTTTTGGAGCAAGAGCTTAAGAGAATAATTGTCTAAGTGTTTGGGTGTTTTCATGTGTGACTGAGAGTTTCAGGAGTTAGGATCAAACTACAACAGAATGACTGAGGCATGTTTGGGTATTGTTAGTTGATACATATTTCTATAAGTGTAGTGCATAGTTGTAAGGAGATTGCAATGAATTAAATAAGAAGTCAACCATTGTGGACATAACCCAGTTTAGGGTGAACCACATTAAAACCTTGTGTCTTGATGTGTTGTTTTTGTGTGTTATGATGCATAAGATGTTTATTGTTACTGTGCAATGAAGATAAAGGTCTAGTATTCTTAATATGTCACTATTATATAATGCTATGATCCTGCACACTTACGTTAATGATAAATGAATGAGTGTTAAGTGGATTAATGTCGTGAATAGGGTATATTAAATGATAACTAAAGGTTAAGTAATAGAAATTGCACACACAATAGATGAATGGATAATGAATAGTATTGTTAGGTTGAAGGCCTCACTTCCCCCCACTACATAAACTCGGTTCCTATAGCCCCTCTAGATGCCTTAGGTGAGACTTCACTTTCTTTTTGGTGATGCCAAAAGGGCCAGTGTCTAATGGTTTTTTTGGTTTATTAATTATTAACCTCGGGTCTTCCCATTGTGCACCAACAACTGGTTCTTTTGTTGGGGCTTGAAATCAACTCTCACTACAAAAATTTTGTATGAGTTACAATCGTGCGTGATAGATCAAATTTGGGTGAATGTAGTGTCGACCTTGTTATAGCTGATGAAGAGAGTCATAGAGAAGGATATGTTGCAATCCAAATACAATGAACTCATGTAGGAGTGGGATGAGGCATCCCAAAAGAAAGAGAGAGTCAATCAGGCAATCAAGGGGGTCTATAACATTATTCCAGAAATGTTAAGGGATGAAGACGCCAAACTGGAAGAACAAGTGACAAAGTTGAGCGAAGCCATTCTGGACTTCTGAACAAAGATCACTGACATAGAGGTATGACAGATACCAAGCAATCCCCCGAATGAAAGGGAGAAACACGAAAATATGACCACTAGCATAGTTACAAACTTAACAAGAGCTCTATAGAGTTCTCATTTTTTGGGGGGCACATTTTTTACCCCATTTTTAAAAATGGTGCTATTAGTAGCACCCCCCTACCTTTTTAGGTGGTATTTTGACATTTTAAATTTTCTAAATCATAATGTTTCCACATTTTTTTAAATGATTATTTTTCATCTATTTTCTAAATTTTCTAATTTTTTGTCCAAAGGTGTTTTTAGTCATTTTTCCATGCTTCTTTCAATCTTAAAAATATTTTTTACCATTTACTTTTTTGAAATTAAGGTTTTTCATACAATAGTGTCTCCTTAATTATTTTATGCTTCCATACTTCTAAAATATAGTGGAAAACATAATTTTTAACACATTGTTTACCTTTACTTTAATACATAAAAAATAGTTGTACTTAAATAACACCACTTTTTAATATTTAGCAAAAAAATTTAATTTATTTATTTTTTGATAAATTAAAAATTAAAAAAATAAGAAAAAATAACAATTGAAATTATGGTGATCTTGGAAAAATTCTCTTAATGTTTTTCGAGCACAGAAACAAACTTCTAAAGAATCACAAGTAATGAATTACCCTCTTAAGGTCTGATATACCAATTCGCCCTTAGTGGACTTTAATCATCATCATCATCATCAATAAAAATAAAAATAAAAATAAAAATTTCAAAAGCAAATTTATATTAAAAATAAAAATAAAAATTTCAAAAGCAAATTTATATTAAAGAGGAAAAAAAAAAAAAAAATTAAAAGAAAATGAGGGAAAATAAAAAAAAGGGTAAAAAGCCAATTTCATGGCCAAAAACACTTTAAAAAATGTTAAAACAACACAAATAATATATATGATGATGATGATGGTGATGATGGTGATTAACGTCCACTAAGACTGAACTAGTCTATGGGACCTTAAATAAAAAACTAATATATATATATA